>JAGWCC010000897.1:0-153115 GCA_022651775.1 Drusus annulatus | reverse complement strand
CCACTTTTAAAAATTTTTTTCGATTCAGACTAGTGATCTTTCACCGGGGCTGTACTTTGAGTGTCTACCACTTAGGAAATGCCTATACGAGTACATCTATAATAATAATAGTGTTTGGATAATTTGTATAGCGCCGTTTTGGTGAAACGTGGACAAATCTTAATTTCTACTTAATATTAATTCCTAGTTTATATAAATATACAGCAACATACTCATACCTACCTTACAGGACACAATTACTAAATCACAATAACTTAAAATTTAGCTGTTTTTTTACCTAATTTTTTTTTATGGCATGAGAGCAAATTTAAATTTTGGCCATTCAGTATTTCGCCGCTGGAAAGGCAAACGGGCTTAAGCGACACTTTGGTCAAAAATGAGTTAAATATGCAGTTTTGGTCAGTTTTTTTTCTGCATCGAATGCTATGACTCTTGTTTGATTCTGATTCTATGTGCCTTCAGTCATCTAACATATATTTACCATTTAGAAGAAGGCTTCACTCAAGCGATACAAGTTTGGGACTTTTAAAGCTTTTTGTTAACTTTTTTTTTCAAAATCTAACCAAGTACTGAAGATTTTAAAGTGCTCAGGTGTGAACTTCCCAAAATGGCGCTTCAGCCCTTTTGCCTTCCCAGCGATGAAATTGTCATTTTCTAGAAACACCTTAAAAGTGCATTCGCTTTAAATTCAAATATTCTATTCGAATAGGAATCTAACGATTTTGCTTAGTGTGTTTCAACGAAGGTTAAACACCATAGATGTCACGTTTTCAAATGTGATTATTTCTCGATGGAGAGATAAATAAAATGATGTTCCCTGTGAGAGGGAATGATGTATCGAGGGGACGCAAGACGGATCGAGAAGGTCGGTATTCGGGACAATCTGACTGGCCGAGAATATTATATCGAGAGCCCGAGCCCGGAGCCGCGAGCATGCATTGTGCGAGGGCTCGAGTCGTGAGGAAACGAAACATTATTATTCAAAAATCTTAGCGTACAAACGTGACAAGCTTATGTTTATTTGTGAGGTATTATTATTACCACAGTTATTTGTTCAAGCCCTAAAAACTCTCCGTGCCCGGCTTCCAGACAGGCCAACCACAAAACTGTGAAATATCGTCAAACACATTTTAAAATCCTACTCCCGACTAGTACTGTATCAAAATATATCTAGCTGTTAGAAATAACAACTAGATGCCGCCAACGTCTAACGCTATTGACGAAAATTTGCGCCAACAGTTAGATATTATTATCAAAAATATTAGTACCTACATACGAATATTATTCGACGCTATTATTATTGTATTAGCGTTAGCGCCAAGTAAACAAAAAGGTGTAAGAGTTTATGCATCGTAAGCGACATTATGCGTATCTTTTTATACTTTCTTACTAAACGTTTTTGTCGAATATCCTATCCGAAACGCGCGATACGTAGCTCCAAGAGTCAAGCGAATAAAATAATGGCTAGGTAAAATAACGACGGCACCTAAAATGTAACTGTTATGTATAATTCTCCGAATGTCACCAAAATATCTAACAGCTAGATATATTATAACGACGCCTCGTATTGTCATGTGCCTATTATTTTAGTCTTTAAAAAGGTGTAAAGAGTGTGTGCGTCGTCCACAATATTATACGTAGTTTGGAATAATCTTTTTGTTATACTTCTTCTTACTAGACATCTTTGTAGACTTTCCTATCCGAAACGGCCGATACGTAGCGCCTAGAATCAAGCGACGAAAATAATGACAAGTAAAATATATCTAACCGCTAGATATATTATAACGACACATCACATTGTCATGTACCTATTATTTTAGTCTTTAAAAAAGTGTTAAGAGTGTGTGCGTCGTGCACAATATTATACGTAGTTTGGAATAATCTTTGTTATACTTCTTCTTACTAAACATATTTGTGGACTTTCCTATCCGAAACGGCCGATACGTAGCGCCTAGAATCAAGCGACGAAAATAATGACAAGTAAAACATATCTAACAGCTAGATATATTCTAACGACAATAATTTTTCATCGAGCTGTTATTTTTCAACAGGGGATTATTATTATTAAAACCAATAGGCTCGTTATTCATTATTTTTGCTAGTTAGTTTTATGTCAATCTCCTACTCGTTTAGTTTGGCGCGTTTTTACTCGTCGCGCGTGCATTCGATGTGTTTTTGTGAATTGAAGAATACGATTAATAGTGTAGTTGTCTAATGTTTATGTTTTGTTTCACGGCCAAAGTGCAAATACCCAGTAAGCAAATAAATTAAGTTTTAGTAGACAATACGACGCAATATATTATTTTACTTTTTTACTATTGCATTTGCATTATTAGCTCATATAATTCAACGTCTAAACTTAATAATAATAATAAATGGATACATTTTATAGCACCGTTTTCGTGGGAAAATCACCTCAAGGACGCTTTGTGTACTTATATGTAATTTAGAAAATATAGTATATTGGTAGTTTACCAAAAAATAGTTAACGTCGGCGTTATTTTCAACGGTTATATTTAACAGTTAACAATCGCCAACGATAACGGCGTTGGCGTTTTTTCGAATTATATTTAACGCCCAGTACTACTCCCGACCACATAACATCATTTTTTGTTAGGCCTCTTAATATGCGCCTAATATCCGTTGACTCGCACAAACACACAAATGATTTCTGAAATTCAGTCAAATGACAAAGTACAACGTATATGTCGCGCGAAAAGGTGACCCGAACAACACAAACGTGTAAAAGTGTGTGTATTGGTGGATAGTATGTAATCACTTCCGACAGTGACGTCCTTGCTGAACGTCACTGCGAAAGATCATTTTGTCTTGTTTAGCCCTGCAATGAATAGGATCAAGAAAGGAACGCTTGGATGGTTTGGGCATGTAGAGCGAATGAACGAAGAAAGGAGTGTGAAAAGAATATATAATGCGAAAGTGAATGGAAAAAGAAGTCGAGGACGCCCGAGAAAGACATGGCACGATCGAGTAAATGAAATACTTGAATCGGGTAATGTGAGAGTCAGAATAACAGAAGATTATGCATGAGACGATGTATGAATGTGAATGAAGCAAGGAGTGTGTGCAAAGAGTTATATGGCGGTCCGTCCTCTAGCTCTGCTCATTTTTTTTGTGAGAAAGGGACAACAATTGTATGCGTTCGAACATACACCACGAAAATACAAATTTATGGGGTGATTGACTATTCATGAAAATTAAAAAAAAATAGATTGTATAATTTTATAATAATAACTTTTTAAATATCTGCTTAATCTGTTTATGGAAAATTTGATTCGGATTTATTTCTAAAACATCTGTTTTTTGATCACAAGGTATGACCTACTTATATAATAATAATAATTTTTATTTAATTATAGTTTACGGTAATAACGATAAAAAAAGATAAACATAATATAAGGTTGTGTAAAGGTGTATGTACAATGATGAATATATTTGAACTAGAGATCGATACATTGGAAACATAATATATATAATAAACACAGTGATCAAAAAGAAGTATAGACTAGTCTGCGTATTCGCCTTAGAGTAGATCATTATCATTATTCGTATTTGCTTAAATACATATTTATATTTTATTTATATTTTTTTATATTTATATTTATTTATTTATAATAGGTTTTAAATATGTATCTAGTACGTTCTATAATTTTTTACTATTTATAAAAGTTAGGCCATGGGAAATTTCGATTTTCACAATTTTAGAAGCAATTTTGGTAATTTTTAGTGACGAAATGAAAATTATTAAAACAAAAAAGCAATCTTACTGCAGTTTTTTTAAATTTTAAAACGGTTAAAAATAAAATATTGCGGAAAGAGCATTTAATTGGGTCGAAATTTGAAAATACCAAAAGACAAATACAAGTTCGAACTCAAGACCGGCCACCCACAGAAATTTCGCGGTATGAGCGTGAATCACGGTGTATAATATTAAAATACTAATAAAAAATCATTGTATTCTTTTTATTATATTAAAATTAGCTTTTTAAAATTCCTTTTTATGAAATCAAATAACAAAATTTGACACATGCTGTATAAAAGCAATGAACGAGTCAAACCTTGAGGTATAAAATATATGGAGATAGAACTAATTATTTTTACCCAACTTTGGGGTAAATCACTTTCTTCGGGTTTTTACGTCGCACACAATGAGAAAGAAAGAGAAAACAAAATTTCTTAAATTATCACATCGCTTATAAGTATTGTTAGAATGTTCTTCGTGTCCCGCGTCTTCGTTGACTCTGCCAATACGTTTTGATACGCGAAATAAATAAACATAACTCAACGGCTTATTAGTTTACAGCAGTGATTCCCAAAGTGGTCCATATCGACCCCCAGGGGTCGATTCCGACCTAAAAGGGGTCCACGTCAATGAAAAAAAAAATTGGGGGTGCATGAGACGTAAATGGGGGTCTACGGGAGTGGATTCCGTTTTTAGTAAATTTTGTTGATTTGCTAGCACTTTTTTGGGGAGGATTTTTTGTCGATTTGCTAGTACTTTTCGATTTCAAATCTCTACCGACTAGTGCTTTTTTTCAGAGAGGAATTTTTGTTGATTTGCTAGCACTTTTTCGATTTGGGATCTCTGCCGACTAGTCCTATTTTTGACGAGTTCGACTACAATTGAAGTGTTCACCGCGAAAGGTTCATTTCAAAGAACTAGCAGTTCCTGAAGCGTTCACAAAACTTTGAAGTTTTTCCCAACGCTAAAAAAAATCAATACTAGGAAAGCAGGGGGTCTATACAAAACAGAAAAAATCGACAAGTGGTCTACTGGATAAAAAAAGTTTGGGAACCTCTGGTTTACATGCTATATTTTGTTTATTAGAATACTGTGAAAAAGTGGTTATAAGAATAAACTAAAACAATTTGTCGACATGTGCTATGAATAGGTGTATAAATACCCTATTCCTAGTCCTAACCACGCTCAGGTCTAGCCTAGTCCGGCAAACCTCATAAGAAACTGACTACAGCAGCGCTCTCTCTTGTATATTATTGCTCTGAGAGTCAAACACAGTACTCACACATTGTGTGAGTACTGTGTTTGACTCAACGTTTGCTGCGATACACACACCTAGTGATATATGTCACAAGAATCATATTCCTATGAACTGATGACGTATGTATCAACACCTTACAATTATCAAGGAAACACAAAAACGCATATTTAACCCAATCAATGATTATATATACCCTGCTTTAATAATGCTGTGTTTCGTTAGTGAACAAAATACAAAATTCTAATTTGAAATTAAAAAAAAAGCTTTTTTATTTAGTTGGGAATCATTCTTCAGAACACGTTTCCTGAGTACGAATAAAAGCTCGTATCACCACGCTACCGCGGTCGTCATTATTAATGGATCTCAGCTTCGTCGCAAAATTCTTACCTTGAAAAAAGAACCTAACGTTTCTGTTGATTCGTTTTTCTTATTTTTTTGATCCTTGCAAAAGGACGAAGGAAATTCACTTCAACAAATGCACGGCTAAAAGCTTTTGTGCATTCTAACGCAGGCTCCAGACAACGACTGACTCGTGGACGTCCAGAAATGAGTGTCTACGTAGTTCCAGATAGATTGAATGTTTGTAAGGCGGAAAATGAAAATAGATTTATAATGCAGTTGTTTTGCTGCGCCAAGTCGCTGAACCTGCCAAGGTGACGTGACGATTCTATTCTGAAATGTTTACTCACTTTGCTCTTTACTCGCTTTATGGGTGCGCAGAGGCGAGGAGGCTTGCTTTATTAGACAAACAATACATCTGAAAATCATGAAAAAAAATGAAAAGGTTATGCTGACTTTATTATCAATGGACCAATGAAAGCATTTTACAAAATTTATGTTGATGCGCGTGAGTCGCAATCGCCAGGCACCAGTAGAACCTTGGAGTAGGAATATACATGGAGAGTTACCTTCGCGAAACAGTATAGTCAGTATTGTTGACTTTATACCGACTCGATAGAAAGAGACATATACTCGTATGTTAAAGGATGTTGGATTGCATATTAGTTACCGCCCACGTGGAATTCTGACATTTTACTTAAACATATTTGAACACATTAAACAAAACAGTATCAATACACCATTAAAATGATTTATAAAGTCAAAATATCACACAAACACTAATAAGAAAAAGTTTGCCTAAATAATGATGATAGAATTTTGTTGATTTAATGTCTTTATATCATAAAAAATGAGAAAAGTTCGGTCAAAAATATTTAAAACTGTTGAAATACCTCTGAGGTGATGTTTTATAATCTTTGTTTGATCTTATTTGAACATTCACGCATAGCACATATCACCATCATGTTTGATTTATTTGTATACCCACTGCAAGCTTTTTAATCAACACAAATATTGGAAATAACCTCAAAATCCGTTGACGTAAGTTATACGACTCGATGATGTGAAGCTAGCGCGGACGGCGAACATTCTTACATACTTAGAAGTGCTGCAATAGTGTACGAAGAATTTTCTTGTCTCTTTCTCTCTCATGGTATACGACGTAAAACGCGAAGAAAGCTATTAGGAGTGTCAAGTGACTGGAAGAACAATATCAAGGACGTCAATAATGTTTAAATAATATTAAATTACTCCAACGACTTCTTCACTGGCGAATCCGTGCTAAAATAAATATTAGAAATGAACACCAAGCTTAATTATTTCTAAAAGAAATGAAAAAATAGCTTTGTATAAGACCACGTATTTTTTTAAGACTGACCGATTCCGCTTAGCCTAAGCATTATCAGAGTTATGGATTCTTTTGTACTAAAACACTTTATTTGCACTTTATTTGTATTTATTTCATAGAACGAGGTTTTACAGGGTAATTATCTACACCAGAAGCGTAGTGTTACTCCAACTGATATTAACTGTGTGAGACTAACTAAATCTTCAGAATGAACCGTCTCATATAGTGGTAGAATGTCCACAAGGTATGTCAATATCAGTTGGGGTAAAGTTCAACATAACATTTATTATTTAACATAGATTATTACCCAAATAATTACATAATGTACATAGCAATATCAGTTAGGGTAAATCTCAACATAACATAACGTATGTGTACATGCGTTCGCACGGAACATACCCTATGTTCATGCATCACATGGAACTACTCGTGGAGACACATTATCAAAGCTTAGAGGCTAGGCGCAATGCTGGTCTCATGACAATAGGCTTTGAAATTATAAATCACTTAATCGACTGTCCATACCTCTTGGCATGCTACTGCTTATTCGTACCAGAAAAATACTGTCGCAGCAGAAATCATGCAATGTTCAGAATATCCTATGGTCGGACAGATGTTTTGGCTCAGCATAGCATGACAAGAGGTATAATTCTGTTAAATACATCATCTAAATATATTGATATATTTTCAGATAATATACAAAAGTTCAAAAAACCTATTAATTTAAAAATTTTATAATTTGAAATTGCTTACTTGTTGTTCCACTGTACTGTTATTGGGTTTTATATGTTGTACAATAATAAAAATAATGAAAAAAACATTTATTATTTAACAAAGATTATTACCTAAATAATTACATAATACATAGTTCATCATAACAAAAATAGTTTAGGGGTGATAACAAATTACTGTGGATAATAGAAAGTCGGAAAAATGGGTCCAAAGTGCTATCTCCTGTATGGGTAGGTACATAACATCAGGGTACAATATTAAACGAAACAAAAAATACAAAGAATACAAAGTGTGCGGTTAAATATACATGTACATTCAGAGGGAGAACAAAATAAAAAATAAAATTACAAAACAATGAGAAAACATTCGAATGACATTAAAATTATACCAAAAGAACAGAGAAAAACGGACAGATAATATGAATTGAAAGAGACAAAACGTCAACCGAGAAGGAGATTAAAGAATAGTGATAAATTTTATGATTATTTTACAATTTTAATTATTTCTATTGTTTAAACTTATTTCCACCCTGTTTTGTATAAAATCAGAGTTCTTTTTCACTAATCCGAATATGGTTTTGTTAATTTGTCTATGTCGGCTCTACCCACGTAATTTTTTTGCGGGCTAGGTATACTTACAATAAATTATTCACCTAACGAAGGCAAATGATAAAATTGTTGTTATATCGCTATCGTTATTTATATATATATACATCATTTTTGTCCAAGATAAGTCAAGCAGGATATTGTGCAAACGTTGACCCGAGTCTTTACAATATTCGAGACTTACACATTCCCAGAGCAATAAATATATAAGATGCTAGAATACTTGGAGGAGAGACAAAGAGCCAGTCAGATGGTCCTGCAGTAGTGATGCGAGTCTGGATAAATTATCTTAGAACTGGGGAAAAAAATATTTTTTTATAATGAATACCGCACAGTCTTACCAGACCTTACCTGACCAGTTTCACCTTAAGAAGGGATTTTTAAAAATGTATTTTTTATAGTGAAACCGCAGAGTCCCAACTGATCTTTAACCGTCTAGAGCCAATGAGACCATGGTTTCCCCAGTTGGGGTATGTTATAAGGCTGAAGGTATTGGGGAGGGGAAGGAGATAGAGAAGAGAAAAGTTGAGAAGAAAAGTAATGAAAACTAACTAACTAACTAACTAACCATCACGCCGTTTCCCCGCAGGGGTAGGCAGAGAAGACGGACCGCCATATAACTCTGTCTTGCCACACACTCCTTGCTTCATTTACATTCATACATCGTCTCATACATACTCTTCTGTTATTCTGACTCTTTACATGACCCGATTCAAGTATTTGATTTACTTGATCGGTCCATGTCTTTCTCAGGCGTCCTCGACTTCTTCTTCCATTCACTTTTGCATAATATATTCTTTTCACACTCCTTTTTTCGTTCATTCGCTCTACATGCCCAAACCATCTAAGCGTCCCTTTCTTGATCCTATTCATTACGCTCACATCAGCCTTGCATTCTTTTCGTATATCCACATTTTTAATACGATCATACGTGGTTTTACCGCACATACGTCTCAAAGATCTCATTTCCACAGCATTCAGTCTACTTTCATCCTTCCTCTGCTAGTTCCATGCCTCACTGCCATACATCAGGGTTGGTATAAGTACTCCATTGTGGACTGCTAGCTTTGCTTCTTTGGACAATTTCTTATTTGCGCCGACAGCGTTCAGTCCTCCATTAATGGAGTTTCCTGCATTCACCCTTCTTTCAATATCCTTGTCAGCCTTTCCGTCTCTCGTAAACATACTTCCTAAATACACAAACTCATCCACTTGCTCCAAGTATTCATCTTTCACAACTACATTGCACGCTGTTCTCGTACTCTCTCTTTCAAACACCATGACTTTGAAAACAATTTATCGTAAAAAAGTTGATGAACTTAAAATCTGAAAAAAATTACGTTGTTGGTTCATACATATTTTCTGAGCAGCAATGTAAAAAATCTATATATTTCTTGGACTGACAACTTAAAATCATAGTCAATATAGTATATAGACAGAATTAGTAGTGTAAAGGTAAATATGTATGTACTCCCCATTCAATAATTATATTTCCTTTTTATTTTATAATTTTATCCTTCTCGGAATGAGTTTTGAACTCATTGGGAATAATATACCAAGAAATGCATTTTTTGTACTATATTGACAGTTAAATAAATTATTTGAAACTGTAATTTGCTAATAGTCTGTGGCTATTTTCAATTTTTTATATTGATTACCACACAAGAGTCCAAACTGTTCCTAAACGTCTAGAGCCAATTATACCATGGCATCCCCAATCGGGGTATGTTGTGAGGTTGAAGATAGTGGGGAAGAGAAGGATATGAGGAAGATGAAGGTTGGAAATTACCTGACTATTCAGATCTGGTCACCAAACACGGCTGAAGCAATTTCAAGCAGTGTTTGGATTCTGAATAGTGGTCTTTTACCAGGGCCATACGAGTATCTACCACTCTGGAACTTGCCGCAAATATACTATGTATACTGTCTCGAACTTGGAGTTACAATATATGGAGAGAGAGCTAATTATGTTTACCCAACCTACACAAACTTGGGATAAATCACTTTCTCTGGGTTTTTACGTCGTACACCATGAGAAAGAAAGAGACAACAAAATTTCCCAAATTATCACACCGCTTTTTTCAAAGTATTGTAAGAATGTTCTTTTTGTCCCGCGCCTCCGTCGACTCCGCCCACAAGTTTTAAAATGCGACATAAATGGACACAACTCAACGGTTTTTTAGGTTATATGCCATATTTTTGTTTATAATAATACTGTAAAAAACTGGTTATACGGATAAACAAAAACATTGTGTCGACATGTGCTATGGAAGGATGTATATATACTCTAGCCATAGTCCTAGTCCTAGCCACGTCCAGGTCTAGCCGGGTCCAGCTAAACTCAACCAAACTGACTACAGCAGCGCTCTCTCTTGTATGTTTTTGCTCTGAGGTCTCGAGTATATACTCGTATGGTATATTTGATATCTTTTGTTGAATTTTCACGCAATTTTACTCTTGGACACGTTGAAAAAATTAGTTTGACAGTTAGAAAGGTTTTGGTAGTCCCAAAGTCAAGGGTTTTAGTAGCTCAATTGGCAGAGACTTTACTCCCGGATAGTGTAAAAGTTCCGAGTTCGACTCTGAAATTATTTCAATAATTTATATGAAAATAATAAGGATGATAAGGATATTGAAAGAAGGATGAATCCAGAAAACTCCATTGATGGATTACCGAACGCTGTTGGCGTAAATAAAAAAAATGACCAAAGAAGCGAAGCTATCAGTCCACAATGGAGTGCTTATACCAACTCTAATGTATGGCAGTGAGGCATGGAACTGGCTTGAAGTATAAAAATAGAGTAAATGCTGTGGAAATGAGATCTCTGAGGTGTATGTGCGGTAAAACCATGTATGAACGTGTTAAAAATGTGGATATCCGGAAAGAATTCAAGGCTGTTGTTAGCATAATAATTAGGAAAAGAAAGGTACGCTTAGATGGTTTGGGCAATGTATAGCGAATGAACGAAGACAGGAGTGTGAAAATAATACATGACGCGAAAGTGAATGAAAGAAGAAGTCGGGGACGCCCGAAGAAGACATGATCAAGTGAATCAAATACTTGAATCGAGCCATGTAAAGAATCAGAATAACAAAAGAGTATGGCATCTATGAGACAATGTATAATTATGAATGAAGCAAGGAGTGTGTACCAAGACAGAGTTGTATGGCGGTCCGTACTCTCTGCCTTCCCCTGCGGAGAAACGGCGTGATGGTTAGTTAGTTTTTTTTTAGTTAATATAAAAATAAAAAGCATAAAGCTGTCAAGATAATTTTAATTAAAATGATTTTTATAATACCAAATATTTTACTTTATTCACTATTTTTTTTTTATTTAAGACCTGACCGGTTTCACCTTATGACGGGCATCTTCAAACTAGTCTTTTAAAAAAATATGGAATTAAATTTAAATTATCAAAATCATAAAAATGGAGTTCCACCCCGAATTAATAGTTCAAAAATTAGATTTAATTAAAATATTAAGTAATCAGTTTCCTTACGATTTCGTTTACATCATTTTGGTACTTTGAATCTCGGGAGTTTTGGCTGCCGTCAGGATTTTTCATTCGGGAATCACATCTCCGTGGTCCTGCGCCAAAAGAATGTACGGTCGTGTCCCGACGAACGACAATGCACGCGGGGTTCGGCGCCAAAACAGAACGACTGTTTGTTTGCGTTGCTAGCGTCAGCGTCGGTACAGAAATAATATATGACATTTGTTCAGGTAAGGCAGGGTCGCATTCGGCTTAATTACGCAAGAGATGAATGGCCCCGATCGCACGGCGGACAGTGAGTGCTTTTTTAATCGTCTGCTGGTGTCAGAGTAATTGCCCAGTTGTTAAACTTTTTAACGCCCAACTGTGACAGCTTCTTACTTACGATGCCTTTTTTAATTGATTTGGATTTTTATGGTTGCGAATATATACAGACAGTGCGTTAAAATAAAATACAACGTTCTTTAACACGATAAAGATTTGAGGGTGAATTTCAAATTTTACTAGCGCTTAGTAGATATACATAGCCTGTTCAAAATAAAAGGTGAATTTTGAAATTTCGCCGGCTGTGTACATTCGATTAACGTTTTTTTTTGTTATGTTGGTACACGTATGTTTATCATGTGTTAGCATTGTATGTTTATCAATGACGATGAGCGTCCTGGAGTTGTGGAAAAACAAATCATGAATTTTATTCTTTGATCCATTCTTTTCAAAAGTAAAAAATCGAAGAACACACAAAAACGTGACTAACCTTTCCAGTTGTCAAAAACAAACCACTAATCAAAAATGGCTGATAATGCTAACATATGATAAACATGTGTACCAAGAATACAAAAAAAATCGATAATCGAATGCACACAGCCCGCGAAAATTCAAAATTCACCTTTTCTTTTGAACAGGCCTCGATATTATACTAGAGTGTCAGTGAGAGTATGGTATCCCCAATCTGGGTATTTTGTGAGGCTGAAAGTTGTAGGGAGGGGGAGGATATGGGAAAGAGGAAGGTTGGGAAATACCTGACTATTCAGATCTAGTCACCAAATGCGGCTAAAACCATTTCAAGCACCGTTTCGATTCTGAATGGTGGATTTTCACCAAGGCTATGCTTAGAGTATATACCACTCTGTGATGTGCCTTAATTGTGATATAACAAGTGAGCAAAAAAAAAATTATGTCCGCACGCCGGGTTTGAACCCGCGACCTCTGAATTCGTATTTGAGCTTCTCACCACTCGACCACACAAAGACCGTTGACAAAGATAGATAATACACAAAGTTAGGTGTTGATACAAAAACATAATAAAAAGGCTTCTTTATAAACATTTGTCCATTTATTTAAAGATGTTTGAGTATTATTTGAGTATCGTTTCCATCGATAAAATCTAACAATTCATATTTGCGTACGCAGGTAAGCAGTAGTTACTTAGGCATTCGATGTGAAGAAGAGCTAAGGTTGAGGTGTTTTAAACTTTCGTCACATTTGGCATCGTCACAATTCAACAAATTGCGCCATTTTGTTTTTTTTTTTCATTTGAAAGGTTTCCGTCAAACGTCCATTTCCAAGCCCGTTGCAGCCTTTGAATTTTTTTTATAAGCTGACAAGCATAAAAACATGACCGTTATGCTTTTCAACTGATTAAAAACTTATTGAAAATCTGAAATGGATCGAAAATCGGCGTTAAACGGAGACCAAAAAAAAAAGCAAAATGGCGCTAATCGTTGAATTATGACGATGTCAAATTTGATTATAGTTTTGAACAACCCGGACTTAATCATTCCTGTAATATAAATAATATGTAAGATATCGTGGGTACTCAAGGACAACCGGAAAGTTACATTTACGCTATGAATGTCAACAGTTGCATTTGGTATGCTGTATATACTACCAGTGGCGTAACGTGGATTTTTTAGATATACTAGACATTCAGAACGAAAATACTTTCTAGAGACGACTCTTTTAGGAAAGAGAAAGTGATTTTCCAAAAGTTTTCAGAATTTGTCTAAAACAAACCTTGAGAAAATATAGTACCTATCTGGAGAAAAATACGGCACTGCTATATATAAGTATTAGTAGTGCTGATCTTGGAGTAGCAATATATGGAGAGAGAGCTAATTATTTATACCCAACCTATACAAACTTGTGATAAATCACTTTGACCGGGTTTTCACGTCGTACACCATGAGAGAGAAAGAGACAACAAATATAATACACCGCTTCTATGTACTGTCACAATGATCTTGGGCTGCTGGGTCACTGCGGGACCCCGCCCACATTTTTTGTTATGCCACTAAACTTGACACAACTAAACGGTTTTTTAGGTTATATGCTATATTTTTGTTGATAACAATACTGTGAAAAAGTGGTTATACAAATAAACAAAAACATTACGTCGATATGTGATATGAATGGATGTATAAATACCCTAGCATTAGTTTTAGCCACGCCCAGGTCCGCCGAGTCTGGTAAAAATCATCAAAAACTGACTACACTGCCTTGGATAGATACCACTCTATATACTCTAAGATTATGATCGATTGAACGCTAGGTACAGGTAGGTACCTACTATCATTGTTCAGATTCAGCGAATAAACATTTCTTCTCGGAAATACACTTGAATGGTGAATTTTGATTATTCTAGAGTTGTAGTTTGTATGTTAAATTAATAATAAATGTGTATGGAATAAAATGCATAAATGTCACAAGCTGTAATAATGTATTTCTTAGATTCTTATATGGAAAGTTGTACTTGTAAAAATCTGAGGACATGTTTTAATGCGCGTCATTTAGATAACAGGTTTTATTTTAAGATTAAAATTAATATATAATTAAGATATAATTAAGAATATAGCACTCATTTCTATACAATTTTATGTATTATAATAGTACATAAACATCTGATGAGGAACAAAGGTAAAATAAATTCGCATAAGACAGATTCCACAGTTTCTCTAAGTATGGGCTAAAAAGTAGGCTAAGGTATAATAGGGCACTAGACTTGAAGTAACAATATATGGAGAGTGAGCTAATTATCTTTACTAAACCTATACAAATTTAGGACAAATCACTTTCTCCGGGTTTTTATGTCGTACACCATGAGAAAGAAAGAGACAACAAAATCACCCGAATTATCACACCGCTTTGAAGTATTGTTAGAACGTTCGTCGTATCCCGCGTCTCCGTTGACTTCGCCCACACGTTTTGATACGCGAAATAAATTAATATAACTCAAAGTTACATGCCAAATATATATTTTTAAAACAATATTGTAAAAAAGTGGTTATTCGAATAGAAAAAAACATTATGTCGACATGTGCTATGAATGGATGTATAAATACCCTAGCCCTAGTCCCAGCCACGCCTAGGTCTAGCCAAGTCCGGCAAAACTCATATAAACTGACTACAGCAGCGCTCTTGTATATCATTCCTCTGAGGCACTAGACGTATTTTTTAAATTTACTTAACTTCGTGTTTATTTACAATATTTTATGTACATTGTCTTTCACGCTAGGAGTTCACCTGTGATGTGGAGGACATTGACATTATTCACATAGTTCTACGGGGTGTATAGAAATGGAAATGTTCCATTTCTATAAATGCAACCTAATTTAAAAACACTTTTTTTTGTTTCATTTAAAAATTTAGGTAGCAAAATCCCTTCCACGACAAGGATGTCAATTCGATCTGGCTAATTTCAAATTTAAAAATTAAATTAAATCAACAATTATTTTTTATTAGTATATTTTGCATTGTTCAAAACCATCAAAGTGGCCAAGTCAAATCGTTAATTTTGAAAAACTGCAACTTAGTAAGGGGCCGTAGGTTGAAAGATGATCAATTTAACCCTTCCAACATGCTTAAGAAATAAGAATGATATCTGAATACTGCTCGATACCTTTTGTACCGATTTTGCTCGGCGCATACGAAATCATTAACTCAAGAACCCTCACAGTATTAACTGTTGTTTCTAAATACTCTTAAAATGGATAACACTTTGAAACTTGCAATCATTCGTGGAATGCATATATTATCATTTCACAATCACTGCATAAGTCTATGTGGCCTCAAAGCGTGTTATTTCCTGCATAAGTCTTTGTGGCCCCAAAGCGTGTTATTTCCCGTAATATTCGCTAAAATCTCAGGCGATATATCAACTTCATAGCTGCTCTCATTTTGTTATTTAGCTTTTCAATCGACGTTGGCTTCTTGGCATTGACATGTTCTTCCAGATAGCTCCACAGAAAAAAGGTCTGGAGTGGTTTAACCTGGGGAACTTAGGCTAGTCACTGTCATCTAGACTTCTGACGATCGATCGGTCTGATTTAATTAATAAATAAAACGCCTGTTGAATTTTTAAGTGCTCTCCAATAAACTGATTACGTTTCCACTGCTAGACAGATAATACAAAATAAAATTAACTGTCGAAATTGAGCATTTATGGAGGGATTTTTTTCAAAGATGTCTGAATAAAAAAAATGCACAAAAATAAGCTTATGTAATCGTAAAACTAAATTTTCATTGTTTGTAAAATGTTCACCTAAACAATGCGTGTGTGGACCAAATTTGGAAAATTCGTGCTACTCACATACTCGCTGTATGTGGCCTGCTCACGCGTCGGAAAACCTTCAGATTAATTCATACACGCACCAGACGGAAAAAAAGCATATTAAAAAGCAATTCAATAAACAGAATTAAAACACTTTTTTCTTTGAGTGGCATTGGAAAGCATGCCGGGTACTCGCTAGTTTATTATAATATGTAAACAAATGTTGGAAAGTGCCTGAAATAAAAATATCCCAGAGAACATAATCAAACATCAAGCTTATTTTAAATTCTATAAACTAATTCGGATGAGACGGGGTTTCAAGGGGCACAATGTTAATTGATAAATGCCTAAGTAGATAATTTTTCATAAGATGCTGCAAAAATAAGTTTTCCTATTCGTGTAAGGAGTGAACGGCCACAGCTTAAAGTTGTGTAAAAAATAAAACTAATTTGTTAAATCTTTTATTGTTTAGCGGAAAATAATAATATAATATATTTCTTCTTCAAAAACAGCAGTAAATGTGATTTAATAATATCCTTTTTTACGTTATTCCATTTAAGACCTGGCCAGTTTCACCTTACGACGAGCATCTTTTTTATATATTGTTTTTAGTGAAGTCCGCACAAGAATTCCAACTTTTCCCAACCGTCTAGAGTCAGTGAGACTATGGCAACCCCGATTGGGTTATGTTGTGATATTGAAGGTTGAGGAAGGGGAAAGAGATTGAGAAGAGTAAGGTTGGGAAGTACCTGGCTATTCAGATCTGGTCACCAAACACCGCTTAAGCCATTTCAAGCAACGTTTCGATTTTTAATTCGGATTGGTCTGAAGTTGTCTTAGGTTCCAGTCTAAAGATGCTCGTCACAAGGTGAAACCGGTCAGGTCCTAATAAAAAAAACAGTGGAATAAAGTTAAAGTTTTGGTATCGTTAAATCATTAAAATGGAGTTTCACCAACACTTTCGAAATTAGAAAAAAAAATAGTTACAAATGCACCTTAAAGCTATTGTATTTGGTAAATGATATTTATAATTACATCTTATATCTATATATTATCATCTATAAGTGTTAGGTGCATTGCACTCTCACAATGCTCAACTATATAATATACCTGCATGGCTTACTGATAAACCAACACACAATTTAAATTGTAACCACGAAACGCTACAAAAATCTGGCAAACAAAATAAATTAAATACAATAAAAATATATATTTTCGTCGAAAGTAATCACTTTGTGGTTTGACATATTTAAAGAAATGAAAAAATAACATTGTATGAGACCACCAGTAGTCCTATATTAGGTATATTTCCTGTAAACTCATAAAATTTATCATTATTCTTTAATCACCTTCTCAGTTGACGTTTTGCCTCTTTCCATTCATATTATCTTTCTCTTTCTCTCTGTTCCCTTGTTTTAATTTAAATGTTTTACCATTGTTTTGTTATTTTTTGTTGTGTTTTGTTCTCCGTCTGTATGTACGAGTATATATCAGCGCCCTTGAGGTGATTTTTCACAAAAACGGCGCTATACAAATTATCCAAATATTATATAACAGCACACATTGTATTTTTAAGAAGTTTAATTTTGCACCATGATGATGCTTAGACTAAGCGAAACCGGTCGTTCATAAAATTAAAAATATTATTCGTGGTCTAATACAAAGTTATTTTTTAATTTCTTTAAAAATAAAAACATCTATTGAGAATTTCTCTCTTGGTTCGTCGACTCTGAATCCCTTAAACCTAAAACCACTTCTTACTAAGAAAAACTACCTTCCTATGTTCAAATTTGTACCCTGATGATGCTTAGGCTAAGCGAAACCGGTCGGTCATAAAAATTAAAAACTTTTTATTTCTTTTCTGAACGACATGTATAAAACCTCAATGTGAGTATGTAATTCACTCATAAATCACATTGGAAGTAATAAACGATATTGGATGTATTTTCCACGGTGCATGTGCCGGTAATGAAGTTCTGTTTTACGGCATATTTTGAACCGGAACTTAAAATGAGTCGCGCACGTGCGTTAAGAACAACTGCTTTAGTATTTCTGATTATAAAGAGTACCTACCTACTTATAAGAAAGAGTACAATTATGATAATCGAAACACTAATATAATTTCATTTATCGCTCAAGAACAGAGGATATACCAATTTTTAATCCTTTATAAACATCGAAACGATTCTTGAAATGACTTTAGTCGTATTGGGCGGTATTCATTATAATGAAAAACTTTGTATAAGACCACATATTTTATTTTATTTTTTACGACCAACCGGTTTCGCTTAGCCTAACCATCACCGGGGTATAGAATTAAAGTAAACAAAAAATACAAAGTGTGCGGTTAAATATACATACAGAGGGAGAACACAATATAAATAAAATAAGAGAACAGTGAGAAAAAAAACGTTTATAATTATAACAAAGGAACAGAGAGAAAGAGGCAGATAATTTGAAAAGATAGAGGCAAAACATCAACTGAAAAGATGATTAAAGAATAATGAGAAATATTATTAGTTTCCAGGAAATATACTTAATATTGGACTACTGGACAAATTTAAATTTGTCGAACCACAAATCTATTGCTTTCTTCGAAAAAAAGAAGGTATTCACAAGGTAAGTATACTTAAAAGTAATTATTTGCAACCATCTTCATTCGTTTATTTTAGAGCGAAAATATATTACTTTTAATTTAAAACAATGCTTTTCACACGGATATTAGTTGAATAAGGATAATTTATGTTAAATTTATTTTTAAAAAAAAAACGTAAAAAAACATGAAAAGTTGAAAAATATTTTTTGAGAGTGTTAACTTAATATTACAGTATATCCATTACTTACTATACTTGTGAGAGAGTAACATATTGCATATTAAATCCTCAGTTACAAAACATGAAAGTATTATTTCACGATTATTTATGTCAATGGAGTTCTACAACATGCATTTAAAACCAAGGAAAATTAAGTTGCTTAGCACATGTTGTTTCTCAGCATAAACGACTTAACATTTATAATAATGTTTCGTTCAATACTTTTTAATAGCTTTGCCTTGTTTAATCGATATAAACACTGTACGATACAGCTCCAAAAACAAACATAAACGCTGAAAGAACCTAAACTGAAAAGAATTTTACAACACGATAAAAAAAAAAGATTTGTATGTTATATTGTATTTAAAACATTTTTATATTTTAACGTGATGTAGTTAGTACCTCTTTTGAGCACCTGCTTGAGTGAGTTTGTAAATCTTTATGGTTTATGAGTGTCAAACTCGTCACGTATTTATATTCCTTTACAGCGAGGTGGAATTAACAGATAAGCCCAATTAAATTAACCAGTTGCCATGGTCACAAGGGCGACCATTGATAACACTTTTCTGTAGCTATCTTTGATGAGAAAAGACTTCCGGGTGTTTTTTAATCCCGTCTGGATGCGGCTATAAGAGAGGTGGAACATACCTACCTATTTTGTTTAACGATCTCGTAGATTAAAAACATCGAAATAGGACGAAAACTCTCAGTTTTTTTTAGAAAGTTTGTTTTTGGAGTTATATCGTACAATGTTTATATCGATTAAACAAGGGAAAGCTATAAAAAGTATTGACCGAAAGATTTTTATAAATTTTAAGTCGTTTGTGCTGAGAAACAACATGTGCTAAGCAACTTAATTTTCCTTGGTTTTAAATGCATCTTGTATAACTCCATTGACACAAATAATCGTGAAATAATACTAGCAAGTTTTGTAACTGAGGATTTAAATTGCAATATGTTACTCTCTCACAAGCATAGTTAGTAATGGATGTACTGTAATATTAAGTTCACACTTTCAAAAAATATTTTTCAATTTTTCATATTTTTTACGAATTTTCTACAAAATAAATTTAAGATAAATTATCTTTATTCAACTAATATCCGTGTGATAAGCATTGTTTTAAATTAAAAGTAAAATATTTTTGCTCTAAAATAATCAAATAAAGGTTGCAAATAATTACTTTTAAGTATACTTACTAGCGTTGTGACCGCTTTGAAAGAAATACTTCTTTTGGCAACAGTTTCTACTTCATTCATTTTTCATTGAACAAATACTTCAATTGAAGTTGGTAGTTCATTTTAGCGTTCATTCATTTCATTAACTTCATTTAATTAAACAAATACTTCAGTTGAAGTTGGTAGATAATTTTAGCCTTCATTCATTTCATTATCTTCATTTCATTATCTTCATTTTATTGAACAAATACTTCAATGAAAGTAAGATTACAAAGAACTACTTCAATTCGCAGCAGTACAGTTGTGAAGGTGAACTTCAAAGCCGATAATGAAGTACTTCATTACAAGTACTTCAATTGAAGTCCGATTTCAAAGTACTTCGATCTAAAGGAACGTGAATTTTATTTTGGCGACGAACCGGTTCCAGTTTGAAATCTCTTACCGACCAGTACGTTCCAGTTCTTTCGTTTTCAAATCCCTACCGACTAGTACGTGTTTTTTTGGCGAGGAACCGGTTCTAAAAAGAACTGAACAAATAGCCGAATAAATTCAAATCTCTTTCTTGCGAGTTCGACTTCAATTGAAGTGTTCACTGCGAACTAGCAATTCGTGAAGCATTAACAAAACATTGAAGTTTTTCCTAACGCTAATACTTACCTTATGAATACCTTCTTTCTTCGAAGAAAGCAATCAATTTGTGGTTTGACATATTTAAAGAAATCAAAAAATAACTTTGTATAAGACCACCAGTAGTCATATATTAGGTATATTTCCTGTAAAGTCATAAAATTTATCATTATTCTTTAATCACCTTCTCAGTTGACATTTTGCCTCTTTCAATCCATATCATCTATCTCTTTCTCTCTGTTCCCTTGTTTTAATTCAAGACGAAAACTTTCAGTTTTTTTTAGAAGAAATTTTAAAGTACCATCGAAGGCTAGAACGGCTTTCGTGCAACATTGCTATGAAATAAGCATTCCGCTGATAGCCCCGTTGTAACATCTCCCAATGTGACAATTTAAGCAAACAGAAACCGAATTTGTAAAAATATTATCTACAGTAAACTGTGTTTACCTAATGTTTAAATATTATTTATGCTTACACTAAAAATAATAGTTATCTCATTATAAAAAAATCTAAAACGACGTCTTTTTGAAGATTTTTTACATCTTATACACTACACTTTAAGTATTGCCCTGGTAAAAGACCAACATTTGTAATCGAAACTTTGCTTGAAATTACTTTAGCCGTGTTTGGTGACCAGGTATAAATGGCCAGGTACTTCTCAATATTCCTCTTCCACATCTCCTTCCCTTCTTACTACCTTCAGTATCATAACAAACCCAAGTCGGGGATGCCAAAGTACCACTGCTCCAGACAGTTGTGGGCAGTTGGGACACGTGTGTGGCAATTTGAAAAAAAAAATAAAAATCTTACACAAAAGCATTTTGGCAAATCTTCTTTTTATACCCCTTCACAGTAGTTTTCAATAAAAAAATGGTAAATATTACAAAACTGCGCTATGTAAAAATACAATGTTTTTTTTATCATTATTATTATTTGTCGGCCTCCATGGTCAAGTGGTAAGACTCTCGACTACGAATCCAAAGGTCGCGGGTTCAAACCCGGCGTGCGCCAATAACTTTTATTTAATTAATATGTGTCATAACACATTTAATTCATGTATTGTTATATGCCGCAAAAATATGTATAACAAGGAATGAAACTGAAAGCATTTATTTGACCATCATATCAGTGAAGCAAGAACGTTTTTTTATGCAATGTTGGAGCAATGTTAAAATATAGAATGAGTCTACTGCGATTGAATAAATATATATAAACATACATATATTTTAAAATAATCACCATATAATGTTGACATTTTAAGAAGATAATAATTATTTATGATTTAAATCTAAATATTTTCGTCAGTCCCTTTCACTAAGCGATTGTTTACTGAGGTGAACTAGGTTTTGAATAAAGGCTATTTAGTAATTTCTGTATTTCAACTTCAAGGTTTGGGTAGGGGTTTTTCATCAATTTCTATAAGGATGTTGTTGAAATACTAGTCAGCTATTTTTCTGTTAGTTCTTTGTTATGTTTAATATATGTTCAAGTATATTTGCGGCACGTTTTAGAGTGGTAGACACTCTAAGTGTCACCCTGGTGAAAGACCACCATTCAGAATCGAAACGTTGCTTGAAATGGCTTTAGCCGTGTTTGGTGACCAGATATGAATATCCAGGTACTTCCCAACCTTCCTCTTCCGGATTTCCTTCCCCTCCCCACTACCTTCAGTCTCACAACTTACCCTATTTGAGGATGATATAGTCTCATTGGCTCTAGACGGCTTGGAGCAGTTGAGACTCTTGTGCGGTATTCATATAAAAATAAAAATAAATATTTTTCTTAAAGAAAGACAAACATTTTCGGGTTACGAATAACCTGAAAATATTTTTAAAACTCTTACCACCATCATAATAAGCGGAAAATACTGCTTGTGCAGTAGTAGAGGACATAGCCAGGAGAGGAATTGAACCCACGACATTCGGAAGGGAATCACTCGGCTACTAACTGGTATTGATACCAAGAATGTGAAAAGTGGGGTGACATTGATCACATCACATTTTTGGCTATAGATACAAAACATTTATTCTTCTTGGTACTCTCACCTACACTGTTTATTGAACTGAAGTAAATTTTAAAAGTGGATAGTCGAAACAAAACTCATACGCATTCTCGTATATGCCGATATAATCAAGCGTCAAATATTTACAGAGCTGGCTTGGAGTCGAGAAGAAGTAATAAAGGAAACTTCAACAGAAATTTGCATCACAATACAAATATTTCGCAGTGTTTGTGTGCGTATAATGTATTCCAAATAATTAGTTCTACTTGCGGATTATATCAGTGGCGTATATATAACACACATATATATATATATATATATATATATATCACTTTATATACCACTTTTTCACAGTATTGTTATCAACAAAAATACAGCATATAACCTAAAAAGACGTTTGGTTGTGTCAAGTTTAGTGGCATAATAAAAAATGTGAGTGGAGTTTCGCTGTGACCCAGAAGACCAAGATCATCGTTACAGTACATAGAAGGGGTGTATTATATTTGTTGTCTCTTTTTCTCTCATGGTGTACGACGTGAAAACCCGGAGGAAGTGATTAATCGCAAGTTTGTATTGTTTGTATAGGTTGGGTAAAAATAATTTGCTCTCTCCCCATATATTGTTACTTCAAGGTTCGAACTATATATTTATCATCTTTAAAATATTATAGAGGCAGTCAAATATTATTTTAATAATTATTGATTTATTAAATTTCTTATATAAAACATGACCAACTGTTTTAAATTTAACACATGCTCTGATAAGAAATTAGATTTTATATTTATAAAATAAATAAAAAAATAAGATACCATATAGAATGCATGTAAGACAAGAAAATAAGAAAAAAAATCAAACAAACAGACAAAAAATTCAGGCCTTGAAGATAATCAGGTCAACGAAGAGAATTTCATTCAAAAATCAATAGGATTTCACCTCTGAACCTCTCCCCATCAATGATACCCTTAAATTTATAATCTAACCTATGAGATAATTCACAAAATACGTCATGCAAGAAGGGGGAGCGGTTTCACACAAAGCGATATTTTGCTCATGTTCATGAACTAAATGTATCTTTCTAACTAAAGCAAACAATTTTACAATGGTTAAAAGTAGAGGGGATTCGCTCAAGCCAGCGTCCACATCCACTAGTAATTTAAAGCAAGAGAATCAAGAACTTTGAAAATCGCAAAAATCTTTCAATTTCCACTTCTCTATTGTTATTATTTCAATTGTTTATAAATACCCCACTTTATACCAGCACCAATTATTTTTGATTGGGCTTAAAATAAACCATCGATTCCCTAATTGAATAAAAAATACCACACGACCACTATTAGTAATTACTAGACATCGGATTGTATGCACCAAACAACCAAAAAATGTAAAAATATATATTTTTTTACAACCGTCAAAGGCTTTTACACAAATACGTGCGTTTTAAAAAAATAATATTCTCATATACAGTGCAAAAAAAAGTACAAGAAAGAAAAAATTGTATTGAATAGCAGGTACATTCAGAGTTAAATTGTTTCATCAAATAATTTAGCTCTACTAGATGAAAAACACTACTGAAGTATGCTTATATTGTGATATTGACGTAATAAATACATATATATATTTTATTTTTTTTAATTACGTGAATACCGCACAAGAGACTCAACTGCTCCTAACCGTCTAAAGCCAGTGAGACTATGGCATCCCCAATAGGGGAATGTAATGAGGCTGAAGGTAGCGGGGAAGGGAAGGAGATGAGGAAGGAGAAGGTTGGGAAATACCTGGCTATTCAGATCTGGTCACCAAACACGTCTAAAGTCATTTCAAGCAACGTTTCAATTCTGAATGGTGGTCTTTCACCAGGGCGATACTTAGAGTATCTACCACTCTGGAGCGTGCCGCAAATATACTATATTATATTTTATATCAATTAAATGCGTTATGACACATATTAATAAAATAAAAATTATTTGCGCACGCCGGGCTCGAACCCGCGACCTCCGGATTCGTTGTCGAGCGTCTTACCACTCGACCATGTAGGCCGTCAACAACATCGGAATATTTGTTTCTCAGATGTTATATTCGTTGCATCGAAGTATATTATTATGAGGTAGAAATAGAATTGTCACAATATGCTTCAATCAAAAATTACAAAATATGCACGAAAAATTCCAAAATATTCACAAGCCCAAAAAAATACATTTAAAATAGTGTCAAAAAGTTTGGATGAATTGAAAAAGCTTAAGATAGACACATTTTTTGGTTTTTTGAATTTCTGGGAATTTATTTTTATTCGTGAGGGGAGGGGAGGGGTTGTATACATACCAAAAATAACTGGCCTTCCCGCGAACAAATAGCCATAACTTTTGACGACCTCCGTGGTCGAGCGGTTAAGGTCCTCAACTACGCATCCGGAAGTCGCGGGCTAGAATCCCGGCGTGCGAAAGTAAATTTTATTTAGTCCATAGCTGTAATAAGTCACCAGATCTGAATAGCCAGGTACTTCTCAACCTTCGTTTTTCTGCTTTCTTCCCATCAGAGTGCCAATTGAATGCGGCAGTTAGGACTAGTGCGGTATTCACATAAAAAAAAAATCTAATGAAAACTGAAAGTAATTGAAAAATGCAAGCAATTTCAAGGCGAATTTTGTAGAACAAATAGTACCTACGAGTATACCTTGTTTCCAATAAAGAACTTAAGCTCATTGAAGAATATTATGGCATCTGTTTAATTGTATTGCACTTATTTCAAGCGCTGTCAATTTGTGATTTAAGTATTAATACACTTGAAACGAATAATGTATAAATAATAATAATACGACTTTGATATAATTTTGATTTACAAAATTATTAATTGTTTTATTGACTCACCTTCTCTGTTGCAACTTATCCAGTTAAACAGTCTTTGCCGTAGACTCAGAAACAATGATTTGCTGTTCCTCAATCATCACAATACTAATTATGGGTACAATTCTCCAATGTCCAGAATGTCAAGACTTGTTAACTCTAGCCATTGTCTTGAAATTTTTGGTAGCAGTCTAAATGATTTTTGTCATTCTTTACGACTCTACCAAAACTTTGACCAGACCATGGCTTGAATGTTCTCTCTTATGTTTATTTTGTCCTATTTTTGTCATCACTTCATTTATTAATATGTATGTGGCTTTATCTGTTGCTCTTTTTTCCATTTCGTGTTTTTTTTGTCTTTTTTTATAATTGGATTTTAGTTCGTTAATTTATAAATAAATAAATAATTATTATTATTATTTATTATGATAAATGAACGATTTCTATAGTGCCGTTTCATGAAAAAATCACCTCGAAAGCGCTTTGCCATTAAAAGATATTCATATATTTATAGTTTGTGTTTAATTTAAATTACTCTATTTTTTTAAAATTTAATTTGGTTTTAAATGATGATATTTTTTTATTTAATTCTACTAGTTTTAGTTTGTATTTTTTAGTGACAGCTATTTCGGCATTTAAGCCAATTATCAAACTGTAATTGGACCACATAGAAACGTTTTATAACTAATGAATTTTGTTTATGGTGATTTATTAATTGAAACTGACGCTGTATATTTTTCTTAATAGATGCGCTAAATTTCATTAGTTCGGTCCAATAGAGTCTGAGAAAACGGCCTATTAAATCCAACCCCAAGTCTTGCATTTTCTCAAGTAAATTGATGGTATTTCCACAAATTTTGTTTATGAAGGTTTTTTAATTGAATCTGACGTAGTTTGTTCTTCTCAACAGAACCGCAAAGTTTCGTTGCATTCGGTCACATGGAGTCTGATAAAACGGCATTTTCAACGGACTTATTTCAAAAGATGTTTTTATTGGTATTCGTTAATCTAAAGAATGCAAAGTTTACGTTATAAAAATACAAACGTCATGAATTCTTATTTCAAAGAGCCGACTGTTTGTTTTGATCACTTTGGATTATTTTTCATGATCATTTGAACGCTCAGTTTTATCAAAGCTTTGATTCTTATCTGGGTGTAAGGGCGATTCAGAGACATTTAATAGTCGCGGAGATCCTATCAAAAGTTTATCATTATGGTTGCAAATTATTGCTATTCCTCCCTCATTAAAAGAAATCTCCTGCGTGTAAACATACCGCAAAAAATGATAAAATGACAGAATTTTAAAAAGTTTCAACAACACAATTGGTAGATGCGGTACTCCCGAATAGAGTAGTGCTCCATAGATTGAGACTCAGTCGAAAACAAATCCTTTTTTTCTGTATCTTCTTCTTTTTCAATTTTTTTTATACCTACGAATATTTTCAATCAATTGTTAGTATATTTTCTTCACACTAACAATTGCTTGAAGGCTTTTGTTACATTACCCAAGTACATTCCGAGGCTGGGGTTTGGTTAGTAAAATAAATCATTCTGTTTGCCGAACCCTGACTCTTTTTTTTTGGTATCCCACAAGTCTGCGTCTGGACCTTTTCATAACGATGAAAATTATTAACATTATTTTTTACTATGGTATTCCCAATTGTCGTGAGGCTGAAGGTAGCGGAAAGGGGAAGGAGATGTAAAAGAAGAAGGTTGGAAAGTACCTGGCTATTCAAATCTAGTCGCCAAACATAGCTTAAGCCATTTCAAGCAACGCAACCTTTCGATTCTCAATGGTGATCTTTTACCAAGGTGATACTTATAGCTTTTACCAAGGTGATAGTATATACCACTCTGAAACGTGCCGCAAATATACAATATGTTAATAAATTAGAATTTCTTGTCTTTTGACACATATTATTATTTTTTTACAATCTTTGCGCTTGTTGGGTTTGAGCCCGTGACCTCTGGATTCGTAGTCGAGCGTCTTACTACGGGACAACGGAGGCTGTCAGATATAAGCATCCATCTTTTCAATGGTTTGCAAAGATCAAATCACTGATTACAAATTAAAATGAGCGTGAATATAATTGATGTTGTTTCAATAAATAACATTAAAAAGAAGCATAAAGCAGTAATACTCAATTCTTATTTCAAATATGTATAATAGTGGTGACGCCCTTCACTGAACGGATAAGTTTGTAGTTTTGTCGACAAGGAGATGCACGAAGATGAGAAACACACGACGGGAAACTCAACATTCACGAGAAATTGTGAACAGCTTGCGGTTTTGATAGCAATATAATTACTTTTAAATTTACCATTACTGCAATAAGTGACCGCATAATTTTCTAGGAATCCTGTAAGTACGCGATATTTTAAGACACGGCTTAATACAGTTTCCTCTGAATTCCTCGCAATAAAATGAGACCATTGAAATATATCGGCGATGAATCAAACGCTTACGAAAATGACCTGGTGAATATTAATAGAGTGATTTGGTGTCAATTTACCGAGGGATCGGTTCTGCAATAATATTAATGACGCCGCGGTGAGCTCACGGTTCGGTACGTGCTAAGTGCAAGTAGAAAAATGATTCACACGTATGCAAATACATCTGCAGCTAATAGCGAGGTGCCAAAATGTTATATAGCGCGCCGCCCGAGGTCGTCTCATTATCGGCGATTCTTGCCGCCGATAGGTCCGTTTTGATCTCTCTTTCGGTTCCATGCGCCGCTTGTGAGATGGAGGGAGATGCTACGGTAAACCTATCGGCGGTACGCTTATAGTTTGCAAGTGCCGATAGCTGCAGCTAAAACTAATTTGTCTCAAATTAATTGTTGCTAAGTCGCCTGGCGTCTGGTCATTCTAAGAGAATTCACGTGATTTTGGCGTAAACAGAATTAAAATTGAGAATATATACACCCACCTGTGCAGGAGATGGAATATCTCCATTTGAATTATGGAGCAGACAATTTTTGTGTTCCATAAAAAATAACTAGCGGAGTTATGAAATTTGTACAATAACTTGCATCACGAAACATGGAGATCAAAAAAGTGAAAGTATTTTTTTAAACTAAGTGAAAAATAACTTTGGATAAGAACACATTTTTTATTATTTTTTTTCCAACCGGTTTCGCATAGCCTAAGCATCATCAGGGTACTAAAATAAACTAAGCAAAAAATACACAGTGTGCGGTTTTATATACATACAGAGGGAGAACACAATATGAAATTAAATAAGAGAATAGTGAGAAAACCAAATAATTACATTTAAATTATAGCAAAGGAATAGAGAGAAAGAGACATACAATATGAATTGAAATAAGTAAAACGTCAACAGAGATGCTGATCAAGGAATAAAGAGAAATTTTACGAGTTTACAGGAAATATACCTAATATTGGACTACTGGACAAATTCAATTGATTATTAAGAATATGACTATTAATTGTAATGACTTTATTTTCTTCTAGTGCTTCCATGATCATTTTTGTGGAGTATAGTATAAGGACCGTTGCTTTTATAGAAGGTATTTTTTTTTAATCTATTTTCCAATTGTGCATCAAGAAAAATATTTTGGGGTGAGTAAAAGTAATTGACACTCGAACGAAGCGGGGTGTTAAATACTAATCACTGAACAGATAGTCCCTAGAATTGTGTTTTATACCAATTTGAGAGAAATCTGATATCACTAATTTACAGTCCTTATGACCAGTGGCGGCTCGTGACTTTTTAGAGTGCTAGAGTGGTAAGATTGAAAAAACGTCATTATTGATGTTGTTGTAGCCGAAAACATTTATTTTTTATTTTTCCTAAACTCATTATTTTTGTATGAAGATTTTTCAGCAATTCGAGCAGTGCAACACCAAAACTAAAAAATCCCGGAAGTCTTTAAAAAAAAACATTTTCGGCTACAACAAGACCAACAATGTCGTATTTTTCAATCTTCGCACTTTAGCACTGCGTATGACTCTTACCAATATTTTTTTATCTGTTCAAGTAAGAATTTCGATATTTAAAACTGTTTTTTTCAATGTCAACAGGAGTAAGGAAAAAATATTCTTACTTTGGGCAAAGGGGCCCGCCCACAAGACACTTCTATTGTTTTATCTCTCCAGTGCTACTAGCGAACATAATAGAAATCTGTACCCACTCTTTTTCAAAATGTCGTGAAACTGCCAAATACGCCACATAGAAGATATATCTGTCAAGGAGAGACTTACATGTCTCTACATAAGGCGTTGTAATTGGTGAAGAATCGTATGACACATTGAAAATAAATGTCTACTACTATTTCACGTGCCTACGTTGAAATGAAGCCTTGTTTACAAAGTGCCTATCTATGCAATCATATAGAATATAATATCAACAAAGCGAAATACCCAGCTAAGAAAGAGCAGCGCCATCTGAAACTTTGGAAGGAGATTATATGATTATTTATTTATTTTACTATGTACACCCCTACGAGCTTTTACATAATTGTGATATAAAAAAAAAATAGAAATTATAACATAATAGTGATAGTAACCATCTAACCATCACGCCGTTTCTCCGCAGGGGTATGCAGAGAGAACGGACCGCAATATAACTCTGTCTTGGCACACACTCCTTACATTTTTCACAATCATACATAGTCTCATACATACTCTTCTGTTATTCTGATTCTTCACGTGGCCCGACTCAAGTATTTGGTTCACTTGATCATGCCATGTTTACTTCTGGCGTCCCCGCCTTCTTTTTCCATTCACTTTTGCATCATATATTCTTTTCACACTCCTTTCTTCGTTCATTCGCTCTACATGCCCAAACCATCTAAGCGTCCTTTTCTTGATCCTATTCATTACGCTTACATCAGCCTTGAATTCTTTCCGGATATCCACATTTTTAATACGGTCATACATGTTTTTACGCACATACGTCTCAAGGATCTCATTTCCACAGCATTCAGTCTACTTTCATCCTTCCTCTGCCAGTTTCATGCCTCTTATGTATGGTCATTCATTATAATAAAAAACAATGACCAATGGATCAAAATCGGTTTAATTTATATTTTTTTCATAAGGTTCGGATGTCAAACTTACCTGCACATAATAATAATAAATGTCGATCAAAGAGTACTTTTTATCACTCCCAGTAGAAACGAATCGAAAATATAAAAAAAAATTCAACATGCAGCTTTTTCTCAAAGCGTTCCAAGATCCAATGTGGGAGGGAAACGAATTGTTTAAACTATAACATTTTTTATACAATATCTCCCATAGGAAAAGTGTGTTGGGATGACGAGCTTGCAACAATAAACACGCCATGCAAACACGAGTGCGGCAAACCACGCCCAGAAAATACATGGCAAAATTACTATTTAACATGCACAATTTTTTTTATTCAAATGGATTTGATAATGTCGCTTTGGACGGGCAATATTTTACCCATTTCACGATATCAATGAAGATCTTACTTAAATTTACAATATTCCCTAAATGTTATGGATTCTTTTGTACTAAAACACTTTACTTGCACTTTATTTGTATTTATTTCATTGTATGAGGTTTTACAGGGTAATTATCTACACCAGAAGCGTAGTGTTACTCCAACTGATATTAACTGTGTAAGACTAACTAAATCTTCATGATGAACCGTCTCATATAGTGGTAGAATCATATGGGGTAAAGTTCAACATAACATTTATTATTTAACATAGATTATTACCCAAATAATTACATAATGTACATAGTTCATCTTAAGAAAAATAATTTAGGGGTGATAAAAAATTACTGTGGATAATAGAAAGTCGGCCAAATGGGTCCAAAGTGTTATCTCCTGTATGGGTAGGTACATAACAATTTAAATATTATACTATTTTTTCTCACTGTTCTCTTATTTTATTCTATATTGAGTTCTCCCTCTGTATGTATATATAACTGAACCCTTTTTATTTAGTTTAATTTTGTGCTCTGATGATCATAAAAAAAACTGTGATCTTATAGGTTCAAAGTTATTATTTTATTTTTATTAAATTATGTCAAACCACAAATTGATTGCTTTCTACCAAAACGTATAATTATTAAGTTCCAAATAGAAATGAAATGTTAACCCTTGCGTGTTCACTTCGTTTCGGGGTGACGGAATGCCCACGTGATAATAACAGGGATTTCTAATTTAAACAAAAGTTCAAACGGAGTGCGTGGAGCTGCCAGCGATGATTGGCGGGCTAACCAATAAATCTACTGCGCGTCGTTGCTTTTGACCTAATATTAAATGAGAGCCCATGCGCATGTAGACGGCATGACGTTTTTAAATTCCAACCTATTATGTAGCCCGTAAATCTCTAAGCGGGTTTACGACCCACCGCCTTAATTCTTGGCGACACCCGACGAAATAGAATAATACGGAATGTTGCCCGTAACCTCCGGCTGACAGAGTTATGTTACTACGAATCATTCGACGGCGAAAACACAATGTTGGAATCAAGATCTCGGCACATGGATCCATCTGCTTGGAGGCTGACAATTGAATTCACCTATTGTAAACCTGGTCATCAATGAGAAATTCTTATTAAAAATAATAATAATAGCATTTTCATACTTTGTCTAGCACCGTTTTTATGAAAAATCATCTCAAAGACGTTGTACAAATCTTAATTCCTAGTTGTGTAAAAAGTGCAGTAAAGGAATTCGTTATCAAATATCAAATAAAGACCCCACGGGAAGAACCTGTTAACTAACTGTCTAGTCATTTTGAAATTTGCGTTTTGTTAAAAAGATGTGTACTATCACAAATCCACTAACTCTTTTTCATGAATGTTACAGCTAGCATGCTTAATTTAATATATAATTAAGCATTTTAATGTATTTCTGTGTATACTAACGCATTCTTGTCAAAAATATATTTCAGGTTGTCAAACAGGTTCTTGCCGTGGGGTTTTCAAATTTTAAACCTTTTTTTATTTTGATTTTTTATGTACTTATTTATAAAACATAATAATTGATAATACTAAAACAAAGATAATACTTTATATTGTAAAGTGTCATACTAATATACATAATTTTTATGTGTATTTAATTTTTCATTATTAAGATGTACGAGATAAAAAGCTATGCTTGTGTGTGTGTGGGGGGGGGGTGTTATTCATTTACTTACTAAGAATCTGTTGTAATGATTTTTTCCGAATATTTATTTTAACTTTTTAGTGTCTTGTTCTTTGTATTTTGAATTCTTTGAGATCATCATCAATCAATCTTATTACCATTAAACATTAAGTATTAAGTATTAAATATTTAGTACCAAATATTAAGTCTCAAATATTTAGTATCAAATATTAAGTATCTAATATTAAGTATAAAATGTTAAGTACTAAGTCATTAAGTCCTAAGTCTTAATGATTATTTGTATGAATCGTTCTGGTATTACCATAAGTAGGTACTCTTGTAAAGTACATAAATAACTTCAACACTAGTCGGTACTTGGCGAAAGTCGGACGCAGGGTTTTATTGTGTTTAGACCGACCAACCAAATTCTTTCGACTGATCCCATCTAGAGAGGTCTATGTCAACGGTGAGACCAATCTTAAAATAATACACTAAAATATTATAGCAGACGAGATACTCAAACAAAATCTCACAGTTAAAACTGCGGTGATCGGCGGGTTCTATTGAGATTTAAACATCAAAGGGAATATTCGGCGAATCACACCGCGGAACTCATTCTGTTTGATAACAAAAATTCAAGCTGGAAAACAGGGACCTGTTTTACAAACTGATGTATGTTTATTTTTTATTATTTTGAAGTGTATTAATTTAAATTTGCACAAGAGTCTCAAATGCTCCCAACCGTCTAGAGCCAGTGAGACTATGGCATTCCCAATTGAGATATGTTGTGAGGCTGAAGATAGTGGGGAGGGTAAGGAGATAGGGAAGAGGCAAGTTAGGAAGTACCTGGCTGGATATTTAGATAAACCAAACACGGCTTAAACCATTTCAAGAAAAGTTTCGATTCCGAATGGTGGTCTTTCACCAGGGCGATACTTAGAGTATCTAGTATCTGCCACTCTGGAATGTGCTGCAAATATACGTTTTATTATTTAATCTGAATTAAATGTGTTATTACACATATTAATTTAATAAAAGTTATTGGCGTACTCCGGGTTTGAACCCACGAACTTTGCATTCGTGGTCGAGCGTCTTACCACCGTCAAAAACTGGTATAGCACTGAAACTCTTCAAAAGGCATAGTCAAAGTATCTGGTTCATAGAAGTCACCTGCTATTATTGAATACGTGAAGAAGAAAACTTTATTCTATCATCTACATAAAATAATAAATTGAAATAAAAATAAAATTCTGAAATAAACATTGACGTCCGTGAAAATTTATTTCAGAACTTAGGATAATTATAACTTTAACATTTCAGATAAACTATGAATAAATACTAAGTCCAAAAACAAGTATAATTACTTATCTCGTGTCAAATTGTTTGTCGTAATGTCACAACCGGCGCATCCAAATCTAAACACCTACCTATTAAAATAATCGTAAAACATCGACGAAGTATACAGGTAATCAGTGATCACAAAACATCGTCCATAGTCCAAAAGTAATTTTATAGATTCGACTGGCAACAAAACACCGGTGCAGCTAGCAGGAATGTATTATCTTAGAACCTGGGAACTATTATTCTTAAACCTTTTTCGTTTACTTTTTCTTTTTGAGTGGCGTTTTAAATTGGTTTTCGATGCCATGAGTCGGACGCTCTTTTATTTATTTTACATATAAAATTCACTTTTAGCTTGGAATTCATGGAAAACGAAGTTAATGTACAGAAACTCTGGACATGCCCTTGAAAACAAAGTGGATGTAGTGGGCGTCATTATTTGTTCATGTATCTTATCTTCAAATTATTTCCCAAGAAAAAATCATAAATTTACGTAACAGGCCGTAGATTCTTACGTATACGATTATACAACGGAATCAGTGGGAGAGGTGGCCAGTTTCACTCCATAGGAAATAAACGAATCGTAAAGTATAAATAGGACCTCTTACAACGTTTACGTTATAACTATAAATAATAAAAGTCTTTAAAGGTCTGGTTTACGATACTTTTATGGTACCCGACAGATATAAATATATTCTTCAAACTACTTTGTCGGAATAACTTAAATATTAGGTTATTAAAGCGGTACTACACGCGGAGAGTCCAAATCAAAGTTATTCGAAGAATTGTATTGAATTTTGTGCTCTTCAAAAGCTAATTCAGATAGGTATGTATTACAAAACCTCGGTTTGCAGGTTATTCAACGTTCCTGATATTAACACCAGGTTTACGGGCATTTTTTAATTACCTATTTCTACGGGCGCCCGTCAAATTGACGGATAAACACAAATGCTGTTTGAATAAATGTTTTATTTAACTGAAATTAGACAACACGTCTCCAAACACTGACTAAAACTCTATAAATGAAGAAGGATTTATTTACTTACACCAATGCAGCCGTATGGTCAACTTCGCTAAACTTCCATCCTCGTCGAGATTTTTTTATTGTCCCATAAATCATAATGCGCCGAATTTGTAATTTGGGTTTGAAACAAAATATCCTTCACACCGATGACATTATTTCTTCGTTGCTTCACACAAATTGTTACACTATGATTATTTTGTTTCAGAAGTAATAATCTTACAAATGGGAGAAATTCAAAAGGGTTATTTTTATTTTACGTGTGCTTTTCAAAAATAAGAAGTTTCCGAAAATTAAAATACAGTTAATATATTTACACTGTTCAATTATAAAAAACAGTAATTTTTTTTTTAAATACTGTCTAAATATATACTAAATACAATTTGCACAACAAATCGAAAATCCATCAATTTGACGGGTGCCGTAAACCTAGTGTTAAAAATTTACATATAATGTGATGACCGCACAAGAGTCCCAACTGATCCCAACCGTCTGGAACCAGTGGGGCTATGGCACGCTTAATTGGGATATGTTGTGAGGCTGAAGATAGTGGCGAGTAATATAAATACATTATAACTCAATCAAAGAGTTTATCTTTTTGCTCTGTATTTAGCAATCTCAGAAAGATTTCCTTTATCCTTCAAAATGGATTTTACCAATTCTCCATCTCCAAACCACCAGATTCCTTCAGACCATCGAAAAACTTGGGGAGTCACTCGTCAACAGCGCGATGATCATTTTTTTACTTTTTTATTTACTAAAATTGCCACTCACTTGTGTATTCAAGCAATTCATACGAAAATACACTCAAGAGTGAGAATCGCTCCGCGTCACTTTTATGACAAAGTATTTGTATCGACGCTTGAATGGTTTATTGCCTTTCATAGGCGGCCGCTCGTTATGATTACATCTCGTGTCACATTCCCTTCGAACGGGTGACAAGGTGATTACTCTCAATATAAATACATTTTTTACCTATCTTCTTAACCTACCCACCTAAATGAGTGAACGCTCAATTTATAAAAGGTATCCGTGTCCAATGTTAAATTGTTATCTATCTACATAAAATGTATTAAAAACTCAATACAGGTTAGTTCTATCATTTTTCAAGTTTGAATTCTTCAGAAGTTTTTCTCTAAATATGTATACATCCATGCCGTGTATGATAAACCAATTAAGATTTGTCGGAAATACCGTTTCACTGTTGGTCAGATTGGTTTAATTTAATCTCCACATTTCGTAATGGTCACACGAGCCACCTACAACAGGTCTTCTAGGTACCTAAAATCTATAAATCACAACGTGCAGGTACCACCTATCTGTAAAATAGAGAACATGTGCAAAATTACCTATTTATTAAGTACTAGGTATATAGTACATATAAAGTAATTATAAGCATATCTATAGTGGTTGTAACACTGCGAATGGTATAGTAACTTTATAAGGGTATAGAGGTCAAATGAGGTCAGCATTTACGCTGAGAGTAAGTTCATTGAAATAACTATTACTGAATAAACTTTTTTTTCCATCAAAAGGTTAACCGCTTTGAAAGAACTACTTCTCTTGGCAGCAGTTCTATTCATTGTTTATTAAACAAATACTTCAATTGAAGTTAGTAGTTCATTTTAGCATTCATTCATTTCATTTCATTAAACAAGTACTTCAATGGAAGTTAGATTACAAAGAATTACTTCAATTTTCAGCAGTTCAATTGTGAAGTTGAACTTCAAAGCCTTTTTTGGAAGTTTTTTGTTTTAAAATTTCTACCGACTAGTAGTTTTTTATTTGGCGAGGAACCAGTTCCAGTTTCTTTCAATTTAAAATCTCTACCGACTAATACGTGCTTTTTTCGACGAGGAACCAGTTTCAGTTTTTTTTCACTTTCAAATCCCTACCGACTAGGACGTGTTTTTCTCAAACCGGTTCCAAAAAGAACTGAATAAATAACCGGATAAATTCAAATCTCTTTTTTGCGAGTTCGACTTCAATTGAAGTGTTCACTGCGAAGGGTTTATTTTAAAGAACTTGCAATTCATGAAGCATTCACAAAACATTGAAGTTTTTCCCAACGCTAGTCAACAGTATTCATCAATTCAACTGCGTATCCCTTCAGGCCCTAGATTCATAAATACACTTCCATGTAAAAAAAACTTTTACAACCCGAATGAGACTAAGTCAAACTTGTTGTCGTAGCCAACTCACCAGGTTCCACATAGTAAACTTTCCTTATTGTGATAATGGGTCAGAGTACTCTTTTAGTAACTTTGATATCAATATGTATTACAAAGGTTAGCAATCCTTGCAAAACAGCACGTGAATAGTTCTTTATTTTGTCTGAAATCCGGTTACAACCACAACACGATGGATCACACAAATTCTGAAAACGTACTATCTGCTCGTATACTGCCGCAGCGCTGTGCACGGTTAGTATTTAATGTACCTTCAAACGACTGCCAAAATAATTCTAAGGCATCAATGACGTCCTATAAAATAATGGCGGAGAGTTTGTTGATCCCTGAAACGCCATGTGACAGCACAATAAAGCACGGGTTCACATGACACAAGTAAATTATTCAAAACTAATGTCCCAAAACAATGGCACATTATTTTAAAGCGCATGCAAAACCATAATATCGGCGTAGGTATATTTTATCTTTTGGCCCATCAATTTAACTTTTATCTGTTGCTGCTGTTAAATTCTTTGCTGATGAAGGAATTCGTTGTGTGTATATAAATAAGTCGTCTTGAAAGTTGCTTACACATTGTATATATGAAATTAACGACCTTCACCAAGTAAGTGATAAGAAATGATGAGACAAAATGTCTTTCAACAATTTGAAACAACGAACGATTATAAGGAAACATGAATATCAGACTATCTTATTGGAACCATCTATGTGTACATGTACCCAATACGTACAAACTCTCCACAGGAGGCGAATTGTTTATATATGATCCTTTCTGCTAACTTCCGGGACTTGTCAAAAAGATTTATTCTTCTGTTGAAAAAACAAATCATGTAATTAAAGAGAGTTGGGAATTCATAACCTGGATATTCAGATTTGAAAATAGGCAAACTTGTATTCAGCGAGAGGAAGGATGAAAGTAGACTGAATGCTGTAAAAATGAGATCCCCGAGGCGTGTGTGCGGTAAAACTATGTATGACCGTGTTAAAAATGAGGATATTCGGAAAGAATCTAAGGCTCATGTAAGCGTAATGAATAGAATCAAAAAGGGACGCTCAGATGGTTTGAACGATGTATGAATGTGAATGAAGCAAGGAGTGTGTGCCGAGACAGATGGTATGGCGGTCTGTCGTCTATGCCTATCCCTGCGGCGAAACGGTCTGATAGTTACTTGTATTTAGCGAATATTGATTTATAATGCCTTAAAGGCTAAACAAACTCCGGCAATCAATCAATCACTGAATGCATCAATACAAATCAAGCGATACAATATTTTTTTTTTTTTACGTGAATACCGCACAAGAGTCTCAACTGCTCCCAACCGTCTAGAGCCAGTGAGACTATGGCATTCCCAAATAGGATATGTTGTGAGGCTGAAGGTAGTGGGGAGGGGAAGGAGATTGGGAAGGGGAAGGTTGGGAAGTACCTGGCTATTCAGATCTGGTCACCAAACACGGCTAAAGCCATTTCAAGCAACGTTTCGATTCTGAATGGTGGTCTTTCACCAGGGCGATACTTAGAGTATCTACCACTCTGGAACGTGCCGCAAATATACTTTTTATTATTTTTACATGAATTAAATGTGTTATGACACATATTAATTAAATAAAAGTAATTGGCGCACGCCGGGTTTGAACCCGCGACCTTTGGATTCGTAGTCGAGCGTCTTACCACTCGACCATGGAGGCCGTCAAATAATCCTCATCGAAACAACGGGATTAAGCCATTATATGTGTTTGTCAATTATATTCTTTTCCACTCTATAGATCAAAAGGGAGATCCTGTATCTGTAAAGTTTTCGACTAGTATTTTATTAAACATAGTTATAGTACTCTCGTTCTCGTTTATCAATGGTTTTTTCTGAGAAAGATTTTAATGTTTTGCTAACAAAAAAATTTAAAAATCCTACCTTTTTCTGTTTATTTTTTGTTGTTTATCTTTAAATATATTAAGTTATGATGTCTGTGATTGAAATAAAAATGTACTAACTATGTACACTTGTAAAATATTATAATTATTATATAAATGGTTAATTATAGAACCTGTTGAAAAACTGCTAATGTAGCAGTTTGACTGGACTTTATTGTAATATATAAATGTAACTTTTGAAATAAAAATTAAATAATAAAAAATAAAAAATTTCAAACAATGTTACATTCTCAATGGTCTCTAGCCAGTTCGATACTGACAGGATCTTATATTCCATAAATAATAAAGCCATTTTTATTATTATGTTCTTATTTGTACTTAATAAGTAGTAGATTCGTTACGCAAATTTCTCTGTCAAATAAAGCTGACACCGTCTCTCTACTAATCGGCTTAGCTTCTGGTAATCGGATGAAGTCATCGGCCTCATAAGCATTCGCATTTTTGATATATGATTCTCATGTTAGGTTGACACACTTATCGAATACACACAACGATAATAAAGCCAACATCCTAAATATGCATACAACACAACAGTTAAACGTTCCTCTCGAGGAAGACAACTCTAATAATTTAATTGATTTTTAATTTTAAAAAAAAAAGTAAAATATAAATTGTTAACATAAAATGTACACATGAAATACAAACTTAAAATATAAACATTGATTTTTTTATGGTTTTAAAGTTTATTTTAAAGAACTTCATTTTATTTTTTTTGGTTTTTTAATTTTATTTAAAAAATAATTATTATAATTAAAAAAATTAAAAAATGATGATGTCTGTGATTGAAATAAAAATGTTCTAAATATGTGCACTTGTAAAATATAATAATTATTATTTAGATTTTTAATTATAAAACCTGCTGAAAGACTTTTAATTTAAAAAAAAAAAGTAAAATATTTGCATAAAATGTAAACATGAAATACAAACTTAAAATATAAACATTGATTTTTTATGGTTTTAAAGTTTATTTTAAAGAACTCCATTTTAATTTTTTGGTTTTTTAATTTACTTCAAAAATAATTATTATAATTAAAAAAAATAAAAAAATTATGATGTCTGTGATTTAAATAAAAATGTACTAAATATGTACACTTATAAAATATAATAATTTTTTTTTTTTTATTTTTTTTTAAACAATTTTTAGTTAAAAGTTCTGCTAGGTTATTATTTTTACGCGTGACAGCTGTTTCGCCTTCTGAGGGCATTGTCAAACTTTGGAGAAGCCGATTTGGAGATTTCTGTGGAGAAGAAATATTTGGTTTTTAAGTCTCTATGCGTATGAGTATGTATTAAATGTATTCAAAAATTGATAAAAAAAATATTGTCACAATATCTCGATGTTTTTGAAAAACAAAATTTGTCTACAAAAATACTGTTCCATTTACTTGTGTACACATTCCTCTAGAAGTGAACTTAAAAATACAAAATTTCACAAAGAAAGTAATCTACGTAACTTTATGTACAAATGGGTCTTCCCGTAATTGGAGCATGTTTCGATATGAGTGCAACCTGAAACGACTAAAAGGGCTCATGCTCATAAGCCCTCGCGTCACGGATAATAGCCCAATGTTGTGAACAATGTAGCAGGGATAAGAGGAAGGTTTTTAAGTATTCCACACTTACGAGCTGGGCCAGATTCCGGCTCATGTGTTGAAGGTTCGCGCTTCACCGCATGTGTTCTCGAATGAAATGTATTTTTTAAATCAGAAACTTTGTGATAAAACAATAGGTTGCTGTGTTTCAAACTTTCTTCACATTTGCGTCGTCACATTTGACATCGTCACATTTGACATCGTCACATTTGACATTGTCATATTTGCATCGTCACATTTGACATCGTCACATTTGGCATGGACGCATTTGACATCGTCACAATGCAATTATTAGCGCTATTTTGTTTTGATAGGCATTTCAATATTCCTCGTTAGAATGAATGTAATAAAGGGAAATTAAAGTTTTATTTTTTAAAGCCATTAAAATTAATAGTCATATTCTTGATAATCAAATTTGTTCAGTAGTACAATATTAGGCAATGAAGTGTAACGTCATTGACAATATCGTCACAATGCAATTATTAGCGCTATTTTATTTTGATAGGCATTTCAATACTCCTCGTTAGAATGAATGTAATAAAGGGAAATTGAAGTTTTATTTTTTAAAGCCATTAAAATAAATAGTCATATTCTTGATAATCAAATTTGTTCAGTAGTACAATATTAGGCAATGAAGTGTAACGTCATTGACAATATATAAATATACACACATATATGCCAGATGTATCCGAAGGAGTTATATGAGTACAAACTGAAAAGTAGTGTGACGTATTATATATGATATAATTACGCAAACAATGTGAGCAGTCAAAAAAAAAATAAGATTCAAGAGAGGTCCACTATTGTATACATGTTATGAGATAATCGTTGAAATGTGTATATGTACACCTAAATATGTCTTAGGTCAATGCAGCTTCATTGAGTAGTTTGATGTTGGATCGCTTTATTTATGGGTGTGTGTAGATATGAGGATGAAGGGTAAAACAACATGTGATGCCTAGCACGATTGTAGTTATTTGAAAAAAAGAAGTTGATCTCCTTCAGTATGCATGGGTTATGTATACCTCTAGATAGCAACTTTTAAAAATGTTTATCCAAAAACATCTATCGACGGGCATGCAGGGTATGGAAGTCCAGCATTCCAGACAAAAATAACGATGGAAACAGAAAGGGTAGTACGTGCACTCTCGCATATATAGATAGCGCGTGAATCTAAGAAAACCAGAATTCTAGATCTGGAGTGAAACCTTTCACTGCAACTGTGACGACAAAATTGGGCAAGCGTTATCAGTTGTGATTATCTATGCAGCGTGCCATAAAGATTATCATAACCGTGCAACAAACTGCGTGACGTAAAGATGAGCGCTTCCTTATGGACGTATTTCATAAGAGCGCATGACGTCTGCCGGCACAGTTAAAGCGCTGCGAGCCCGGATTGTCTAATTGAAATGTGCATGGTCACAAGTTTCAAGTCACAAGTCACAATGGCGTCGTGGGACGTGGGACCACCGAGAAATTGGCAAATCTCCTCTGCGATGGAGCTGCTCAGTTCGGCACGCCTTTAGCGTTAAATGAGCCCTCTCCTAGAACATTATGAGGCAGCCTTGTGCGGGGCTATCACGTACCAGGATCTAGGAATTCCAGCTCATTGCTGCGGTTACGTTAACTCGTACGGTCTCTGTGATCACCTCGCTTGCATTCTCAATCATGTAGAATTAAGTCTTTAACGAGCGTCGACATAAACCTTGATTAAATCGATCAAACTAAGTAATTAACACTATTTAAAAAAAAAACTTTGAATTAAACAGTATCTTGAATCCGATGCTGCGATAAAACACCGAACATGTTTTAAATTTCACATGAATTTGGAAAATTGTAGACCGTAAACGAAAAACTATACTACTTGATGGAAGTGTCTAATTGTAGCTTGTGAAAAGTTTATGAAATGATAGGAAAATGGGAAACCTTCCAATTACCGATGTAGTTGAAGATGTAGTTCTTGTACAGTTGTATTATTGACAAAACGAATCACAACAAAACACCAAACTTAATTTTATATTATTTGGAGGTCAAAAAAACAAACCGACGGACGTGCGAAAAACCAACGAGCAACACGTTTTTTCGCATTAAGCTCTTCTGTTTGACTGTCGATTGTTTCGAACACGGTGTTGTTGAATAGGTGGAAACTGGATGAAAAACATGAAGGTAAGAACCTAACAAATTATCACTTTGAAATCCAACACAGTATTATAACGTCTTGACTTATTTTTTGTCGAAATATCAATCCATCTTTTAAAACTCCATAGCTTCTGAAGGAAACAACGTTTCGGACTGAAAATATATGCGCTGTTCAAAAATTTCCATTGAGGGACGGCCTTCTGGATTTCATTACGCAAGAGCAGACTGACTGTGAGAGATTTCGAAGTTTCACATACTTTGACAGCCTCCGTGGTCGAGTGGTAAAAGGCTCGACTACGAACTCAGTGTTAGGTAACAATACCTGAATAGCCCAACCTTCCTCTTCCTCATCTCTTTCTCTTCCGCACTAGCTTCAACCTCACAACTTACCCCGATTGGGGATGCCATAGTCTCACTGACTCTAGAAGGTTGGGAGCAGTTGGGACTCAATAATAAATATTTTCATACACACTCAAACATTTTCACACACGTCTTCGTGATATTCATCGTGTCTGTATTCACTGGGAGGTTGTATTGGATGAAATTCAGGAGTAAGCATTTTGCATTAACCAGCAAATTAAAAATTAAAAAATGATCGAAAAACTACCTGAGTTAACGAAGCATATCAACAAATAGGTAATTTTCCACAGTACTGAGTACTGAGAACCCTTTGGTCGAGACATGTAACATATTTCACCCCCTCTCTTAGATTCCAGACACACTACCCTTTAATTTTAAACTTAGATCATCAATATTGACGTTCTGATGCAAGCATTCCAAATAAATTGTTCCCACCGATGCATACGGGCTGAAATTGACAGATAATACCACACAGAAACACGTTTCGTGCGGGCTTCTATATTTAATATAATCATTGTATTACCTACATAATGAGACATGAGAACCTTTTTTAACATGTTTATCTCTGAAATGTATTTTTTTTTTACCAACATCTTGAAAATATTATCAAATATTCCAAGCGCTGTTTTTTATCAGTGAATACCGTACAAAAGTCTCAACTGCTACCAACCGTCTGAAGCCGGTGGAACTGTGGCATCCCCAACCGGGGTACGTTGTGAAGCTTAAGTGTTGGGGAGGGGAAGGAGATGGGGAAGAAGAAGGTTGGGAAGTACCTGGCTATTTATATCTAGTCGCAAAACACGGCAAAAGCCATTTCAAGCAACGTTTAGATTCTAAATGGTGGTCTTTTCCCAGTGCGATACCAAGAGAATATAACACTCTGGAACGTGCCGCAAATATACTATACATTATTTTATGTTAATTAAATGTGCTATAACACATATTATTTTTTTTTTTTCAAAACTATATTCGTAGAAATCACTTTGCGGTTTGTATATTGAAAATGAAACAATAACTTTGGATAAGACCACAGATTTTATTTTATTTTTATTACAGACTGGTTTCGCTGAGCTTCAGCATCATCATGGTAATAATGAAAATTTAATAACAACTTTGTGTAAGATCACATATTTTTGTATATTTTTTTATGACAGACTGGTTTCGCTTAGCTTCAGCATCATCAGGGTACAAAATTAAAACTTATCATAATTTTATTTTTCTCTCCTGAAAAAATAAAATAAAAATTTTGGTCTTGTACAAAGTTATTATTTAATTTTCAATAAATAAAATTTATTTGTGCACGCCGGATTTGAGCCCGTGACCTCTGGATTCGTAGTCGAGCGTCTTACCACTCGACCACAGAGGCCGTGTGTTGATTTCCCTCTACTGTTAGACCCCAGATGGGGCAATGAAATTGATTATCGGGTAAAATCGATTACGTCAATTGGGGTTACATCGTAAACCACGCCCTCAACACACTTCCGTCGGTTTTCTGTTCAGTGGGTATGAAAGATCTAGGTATTTGACGCCCTCCCATTCCCTCGCCGTTGATGACGTGAGCACGCACTGCGCATGTGTTAGTTTATTGAGAGAGGTTGTTCGACTAGACTGCGCATCCACACGTCGACACGCTGCAATTATATTCAATATAACACGAAAGAATTATGTCCAATGCATTACAGCCAGTGGCGGCACGTGGTTTGTTAGTGTGGCAGAGTGCTAAAATTGAATTAAAATGCACCCCAGATGGGGCAATGAAATTGATTATCGGGTAAAATCGATTACGTCAATTGGGGTTACATCGTAAACCACGCCCTCAACACACTTCCGTCGGTTTTCTGTTCAGTGGGTATGAAAGATCTAGGTATTTGACGCCCTCCCATTCCCTCGCCGTTGATGACGTGAGCACGCACTGCGCATGTGTTAGTTTATTGAGAGAGGTCGTTCGACTAGACTGCGCATCCACACGTCGACACGCTGCAATTATATTCAATATAACACGAAAGAATTATGTCCAATGCATTACAGCCAGTGGCGGCACGTGGTTTGTTAGTGTGGCAGAGTGCTAAAATTGAAGAAAAAAACGTCATGATCGATGTTGTTGTAGCCGAAAACAATATTTATCTTTTTCAAAATTTCAATTTTTGTATGAAGATTTTTCAGCAAGCCGTGCAGTAAACTACCAAAATTGAAAAATCCTGAAAATTTTCATGCAATTAAACAAAAAAACCTTTTTCGGCTACAGCAAAATTAATAACGTCGTATTTTTCAATCTCTAGCTAATAAAAAGTCACGAACCGCCACTGATGGCAGCTAGCGCCACTGAGTTTTTAATTTAAAATTAATTTAACAACTGCATATTTTAACTGATTACCTTCTTTACAACTTAATTGAATACACTGATAAACGTATTTATATAATTATCTTTAGAAACTAGATCGGCTTCCCAATTTTTATATTATTTATAGTGAATACCGCACAAGAGTCCCAACTGCTCCCAACCGTTTAGAGCCATCCCCAATCGGGGTATGCTGTGAGGATGAAGAGAGTGGGAAAGGAAAGGAGATGTGGAAGAGGAAGGTTAGGAAGTACCTAGCTATTCAGATCTTATTAGATTAGCGCCATTTAAAAAAAATACAAGATTTTTTAGTCTTTGTTGAACGTCGTTTCTAGGTTCTTTTCAGTTTTGAACACATTTTAATCATCTGACAAACATAACAACACGACAGCTAATGAAAATTTGTTTAAAAGCTGGAGCGGACCGACAATCGGCGTTTAACGGGAACCGTTAAAATGTAAAGAAAGCAAAATGGAGTCGAATTGTGACGATGTCAAAGGTAAAGAAAGTTTGAAACAACCCGCCCTAACTGAATTTGTGAATCATTTCTTGGACATGAATGTACCCACATTGTTCCAATGATGAGTGGTAGATACTCTAAGTATCGCCCTGGTGAAAGACCACCGTTCAGAATCGAAACTTTGCTTGAAATGGCTTTAGCCGTGTTTGGTGACCAGATCTGAATAGCCAGGTATTTCCCAACCTTCCTCTTCCCTTACTCCTTCCCCTCCCCAGTACCTTCAGCCTCACAACATACCCTATTTGGGTATGCCATAGTCTCACTGGCTCTAGACGGTTGGGAGCAGTTGAGACTCTTGTGCGGTATTCATATAAAAAAAAATAATAAAATAAAAAAATGAAACAATCTTTATGGGAAAACTAAGAATGTTAGGTTATGATGGGAAAACATGTTATCAGTATAAATGATACCATTTCTAGCTTATTGAATAAACATTCATCGTTTGTTATTTCGAAAGTGATAGTGAACAGTGCGGTTTTAGGTGCATTTCCTTGTAATTGTGATACAATACGTATTTCTGAACACTGATGCAAACAGTGACGGTATTTATCACTTGCGGTATTCGCCGGTGTTGAATCGGTGACCTAATGCACATTTAATTACGGTTTTACAACAATTTATTAATAAACGACCTTACACAGCCGACGGTGATGTGACTTGCGTTTATAAATGCATCACCTGATAGCAATGGAGATACGATATCCCATTAAAAGGGAGGAGTTACTGGCATATTGATCATAGTAAGCCACTGAACAGATAACCCCTAGAACTGTGATCTATAACGATTAGAAAGAAAACGGATGTCACCAATTTGCATAACACGTACATCTCGACCCCTAGGCCTCAGGCTCTAAGACAGGTCAAAAAATTAATCATCTGTTCAATAAATTAAATCGATGTTTAAAAATATTTTATTTATTTTTAAACTAACGGACTATTGTCCAATTACAAAAAACACGAAATGGAAAAAAAGAGCAACAGAGAAAGAACAGCACATACATAATATTAAATGAAGCAATGACAAAAATAGTACAAAACATAAATAAGAAAGAACATTAAAATCAAATTTTATCGATTTCACACGAATTAAGGAAACAAAAGTAGCTTGTCTCGGGCACACGCACACGTCCACAACTACTCATTTTGGTTTATCTCTTCAGAAGTAAGAATTGATGGAAAAAAAAAAATTTTTTTACTTTCAAAAATTATTTGCTCCTTTTTATATTTTTTATAAACCTATATTATTTGTATGTATCTACTCTACAGGATACGCGGGGTGCACTTTTCTCCCTACATTACGGAATAAACATTACTCTTATAAATGGCTGTTTTACATATTGTCGTTTTCGAGAAAGAAAATCACCTCATGTGCGCTTTACAACGTAATTGACATAACCTACAAAATTATAACTAGTTTCTTATAAAGTATACCTTACTTTAACTTTGGTCTTACAGCTAAGACTAATGACTAATGCCTTTAAACTACAACTTATCGCTAGTGACTTGCAATTTTGACTTACAACCAGTGCCCTTAAACTAAAACTTATAGCTAGTGATTTACAGTTAACGTATTTACATTTCGAAAATACGTATGTTCATATATAATATATTTATAAAATAGAGACCTAAAAAAAAAGTTACTTTAAATAAGTATATCTATGTTTAGTTAACAGATCCGAATAGCCAGGCAGGTACATCATAATCTTCCTCTACCGCTTCTCGTTCTTCAACTTCAGTCATCTACGCATCATTCCCTAAATGGGGAATATCGTTGTTGCAATGGTTTCGGATATTTATAAATGCTATTTAAAGAAGCAAATTACAATTGAATATTAATTCCACAACGCAACTAAATGTTTTGTAATTAGTCAGTTATTTTTGTATTTCTCCATAAATCACAAATATTCTAATGAACGCTGTAACGAAAAAATAATACATTTACCAATTTAATGATACAAGAATGATTGCAACACTGAAAAAGTTCCTAAATAATTACAACACTGAAAAGTTTATAAAACTTTTTTTTCCGTGTATAATATTTTTATTACCTACTATTTCTGAACTTCTTCTTATCCTGTAAAATACCTAAATAATTCTTAAAAAATATATTTCCTCCTCCCCTCCCCACTACCTTCAGCCTACCAACATACCCCGATTGGAGATGCCATAGTCTCACTGGCTCTAGAGTACTCTAGACGGTTGGAAGCAGTTGGGACTCGCTATAAAAAATATTTTAAAATCATCTGTAATCGACTGTTTTTTTAATATTTTGTATACTACCAAGCTATTATTATTTTTATTTTTTTATTTCTCATTGTTACTCTTTTTATTAAAAATCTATTTTGTTTTTTTTTTGTTATAAGCTTACTATACTTCTTTTTTGTAAAAGCCTAGTTTAGCGTATATATGAATAAAAAATAGATAATTACTACTCTCATTCTAAAAAAAGCTCAAAAATGACTGCCTAAGGAGACAGAGACTCTCGAGCCATTCGGCAATGTTTATTTTAAATGAAACGAATTTAATACATGGCATTATGTCTGAGTACCTATTATTATAGCCACGATGGCGTCAGAGCTCCGGTTCGCTGTCGCCAGGATTTCGAAACTCACATAAAATATTGATATTTAAATTAGCACATGTTTATCGCTGTTGCGCGAGGACGGTACCCGACATGGATTAATTTTCTCTAACTCATTAACTAATTAACCATCACGCAGGGGTAGGCAGAGATGATGGACCCCACACAACTCTGTCTTGGTACACACTTCTTGATTCATTATCATCCATGCGCCGTCTCAAATATGCTTTTCTGTTATTCTGACACTTGACCAGTGGTGGCTCGTGAAAAATACGACGTTATTGATGTGGTTGTAGCCAAAAACGTTTTTTATTAATTATTGAACGACGCTTAGATGTTTGGGAATGTAGAGCCAATGAACGAAGAAAGGAGTGTGAAAAGAATATATCATGCGAAAGTGAATGGAAGAAGAAGTCGAGGACGCCGAGAAAAACATGGCACGATCAAGTCAATCAAATACTTGAATCGGGTCATGTGAAAAATCAAAATAACAGAAGAGTATGTATGAATGTAAATGAAGCAAGAAGTGTGTGCCAAGTTGTATGGCAGTCCGTCTTCTCTGCCTACCCCTGCGGAGAAACGGCGTGATGGTTGGTTAGTTAGTTGGTTGAAATAATATCAATAATCTTCAACGCAAATATGAAACAGAAAAAGCCAGAAACTAAAAAGAATAAGACACGAACTCGGAACCTCCACTCTATCCGGAAGTGACGCTACTGCCAATTGAGCTACCGAGACCCTATTAGAAATCGGCATTTTAGTCGGTCTTGGTCGCGACTGTTATTCTTTTTAGTTTCTGTTTTTTTTTCTGTTTCATATTTACGATGAAAGATATTTCAATAATTGATATCTAAAAAAGCGTAAGGCCTTATAGTTAATTCTAACACTAAGAAAACTTTTTTATCTTACTGCAAGAAGGTTTTCAGGAGTTTTCAGTTTGGTTAATATTTTGAAAAAAATAATACATTTTCGGATAAAACAACACCGATTATGTTGTTTTTTTTTTTAAGTTGGCACTCTAGCATAATAAAAAAGTCACGAGCTGCCACTGCTCTTGATACGTTCAGACTCAAGTATTTGATTCACATGTTCGTACCATGTCTTTCTCAGGTTTTCCAACTTATTTTTGCTCTCTAACTATGAAATTAATAAATACTCTTCCTTCTTCCCAGTATATTTTAGGATAGTTAATTTAAAAACATATGTTACCGTATTAGTGACGCACAATAGAAAAATCACGTGTGACATTTAAAAAACTAGCGATTAATTAATTGAACTCGACTAAATCCATTAAAATTTTTTTTAGAACGCCGAGTGATTACAAAAAGTTGTTAGTCATGGTCATTGTGATTTTTCATTCCATAAGCTACCAAAAACCTGATTTCAGAAAATGAATGCAAACAAAAACGATTCATCCTCTGTACTCCTAACATTGTCTTAAATGTAGATATACGAAAATTCTTTTTTTTTTTAAAAGAGCGTGGTTGTGGAATTACCTGCTGGTTCAATTGTTCATCCCTCTCACAGCATTTCTAATTCATCCCCTGCTTAAAAAAAACCCTTTCACCCAGCACCCACAAGTTAATGTGCAAAATATCGACATCGTACATGTTTCATTTCTGTAACTTAGATAACTTTATCAGTAGAAGGTTTCAAGGGGAAAGTTCAAGATATGTACGTTACATCGTTACAATTAAAATGAAAATAGCCGACTTAACTTTTCTGTTCAAAATAATTCACTCCGAATTCGACTGTTGTGAACTCCTGCACCTTATCAACTTCAGAGTACCTCAGCGAGCAACTCGGCAAAATATACTTTTCTACAACAATAATGTCACTACCAACTACCACATACATGCACCCATTTCTCACCTACATACACTCGGGAATGAATACACCTCAAATATTGATATCTTTAATATGAATTTGCCAAAATTTAAAAGACTTTTAAACGAAATATTCACTTATCGTTAATGTATTGGAACTATTATTAATTATTATTTTTTGTATTTTTTATTTTTTTTGCTATTCATTTCTCAAAACGTTTTACTGTGTTATTTCATGTATATCCTTTTTTAAACTGTACTCATGCACTTACTTTTTTGTTATATTACTATGTAAAAAGCCCATCAGGGCGTTAATAATAAATAAATAAATAAATAAATAATAAATAAATGAATAAATAAATAAATAAATAAATTTTCCAAGAGCAGTCCGCTCCAGGAGACGAATTGCCAAGGCACTGATAGCACCTAATCACAGTGCTTTATTTATTTACATATGATATGAAATGAAAAAAAAAAAATCTTTCATGGACGGGAAATGAATTCGTAAGTTACCGGCGGGAATGGAAACCCGCGCCTCTCGTTTTATACTTGATACGAGTTGGTACCACACAAGAGTCCCAACTGCTCCTAATCGTCTGGAGCCACTAAGACAATGACATCTCCAATTAGGGTATGTTGTAAGGCTGAATGTAGTGGAGGGGGAAGAAGATGGGGAAGAGGAAGGTTGGGAAGTGCCTGGCTATTCAGCCATTTCAAGCAACGTTTCGATTCCGAATGATGGTCTTTCACCAGGGCGATACTTAGAGTATGTACCACTCTGGAACGTGCCGCAAATATACTTTTTTATTATTTTTATATGAATTAAATGTGTTATGACACATATCAATCAAACAAAAGTTATTTGCGCACGCCGGGCTTGAACCCGCGACCTCTGGATCCGTAGTCGAGCGTCTTACCACTCGGCTACGGAGGCCGTCAATACACTTGATACGAGTTGATACCAATCTTCTGTTCGAACGATAATTGGACGTAGTTACGCAGAAAGCATCCAACCCCAAAAAGATGAAACTGAGAAAAGGGAGTTTGAAAATATGACAATAAAAAGCATTAATATGCGTAATATGCATTTGTTAAGTGAATATCAGTGTTCTTATAATCTATCAAAGTGTTTATTTGAAAAAAAAAAAATTTCTTGTGTTATTTTAAATTTATAATGTTACATTTTATAATGTTTTCAAACTTAAATTTAAGTCAAATATGTGCATTTGTGAAATAATTATTTACAAAAATCTATTGCATTCGGATCTCGGATGTTTTCAGCCGATAAAAATCTCGTATTTATCTATGGGAAAACATGTAAAAATAGATTTTGAAAAATTGGGGTCGGACGCGTTTTGCATAACGAATCACCTTTAGATATACAAATTTTAATCAAATCCTGTACTGTACGACAAATTCAGAAAGTCCATTATTTATTTCGGTCGAATTTTAAATCGGAAAAATAAAATAAAAAATTATAATTTTAAGTTGATAAGCGTGTCTATGTATATAGGACCTGCCAGGTAAGTATGTTCTTGTATATTTTCTTATTTAAACTAGGAATTAATATGTAATAATAGAAAATAAGATCTGTACAGCGCCCTTGAGGTGATTTTTCACAAAAACGGCGCTGCACAAATCATCCAAATATTACTATTATTATTTTTACGTCCAATTTTACCTGCGCCATGCCTTTTACTGCATAGTTGCCATCCAACAGATACAATCATATGCCGGCCGACTTACATTGACACGGACAAGTCTCTCTACCATAGTAATTATTAATGAAACCAAAGTACTATATTTTACTTCGTGCTGGAACAGATTTTTCAATGTCCCCATAAATGGAGTCGGGCGGTTACAAGATCGCGGAGTCATAACACAGCCGTTAGACGGGCAGCCCATAGCATATAACCCTACTTCATCGGATATGCAGATGTGACGGCTTGCGCGGTCGAGTGGTAAGACGCTCGACTACGAATCCAGAGGTCGCGGGTTCAACATCAAGACCTCCATTGAAAGGTTCCTTGAAACGGCTTTAGCCGTGTTCGGTGACCAGATCTGAAAAGCCAGGTACTCCTCAACCTTCCCCTTACCCATCTCATTTCGATTTGACGGCCTCCGTGGTCGAGTGGTAAGACGCTCGGGTGGTAAGACGTTCCAGAGCGATAGATATTCTAAGTATCGCCCTGGTGAATGACCGCTATTCATACTTGAAACGTTGCTTGAAATAGCTTTAGTCGTGTTTGGTGACCAGATCTGAAAAGCCAGGTACTCCTCAACCTTCCCCTTACCCATCTCATTTCGATTTGACGGCCTCCGTGGTCGAGTGGTAAGACGCTCGAGTGGTAAGACGTTCCAGAGCGATAGATATTCTAAGTATCGTCCTGGTGAATGACCGCTATTCATACTTGAAACGTTGCTTGAAATAGCTTTAGTCGTGTTTGGTGACCAGATCGGAAAAGCTAGGTACTTCTCAACCTTCATTTTACTTATCTCTTTTCGATTTGACGACCTCCGTGGTCGAGTGGTAAGACGCTCGGGTGGTAAGACGTTCCAGAGCGGTAGATACTCTAAGTATCGCCCTGGTGAAAGACCGCTATTCAGACTTGAAACGTTGCTTGAAATGGCTTTAGCCGTGTTTGGTACTAGATTTGAATGAGATACTAACTAGATTTGAATATCCAGGTACTTTCCAAACTGCCTCTTCCCCATGTTTTTATCCTTTAACAGCCATTGTGGTCGAGTGGTGAGACGCTCAACTACGAATCCACAGGTCGCGGGTTCAAGCCCGGCCAAAAACTCGTGGCAAAATAGCTTTTATTTAAATAACATGTGTCATAACTCATAATGAAATTACATATATTATATTTGCGGCACATTCCAGGGTGGTAAATATTCTAAGGTATCTCCCTGGTGAAAGACCGGCCGTGTTCTGTGACCAGATCTGAATGGCCAGGTACTTCCCAACCGTCCTCTTCCCTATCTCATTCCCCTCCCCACCACCTTCAACCTTACAACATATCCCGATTGGGAATGCTATAGTCTCACTGAATCCAGACGGTTTGGACTCATATGTGGTGTTTCAGTATTAAAAACAAAAATATATATGAAATGATAAAATAAAAAAAAAACGATGAAACCACCTTTGCGGCGAAAATAAACCCTTATGCAACCTATAGGGTATCATACAATCGCGGAACCCCCAAGTGATAACCATTTTTTAATGAACATATTACGCCATAAGTTATTCGATCGAAAATGTTTTGATGCGATATGGGTTGATTACCAAAGCAAGAAAAACAGGTCTTCCGGTCGTCAGCCCGGCACGATTGCCAGTCAGATGGATTTAAATGTATAGGTGGATCGTACGATATATCGGTATTGCATGGAGATTGGGGCGAGAAAGAGGCGATTATTCATATGATGAGATTGAACAATTATTGAAAATGTCTTCATTAGAAAAGCGCAGGAAAGACTTCGATTTAATTTTTATTTAAAAAATCATTAATTGTTTTATTGACTCACCTTCTCTGTTGCAACTTATCCAGTTCAACATTCCTTGCCGTAGACTCAGAAACAATGAATTGCTGTTCCTCAATCATCACAATACTAATTATGGGTATAATTCTCCAATGTCCAGAATGTCGAGATTTGTTAACTCAAGCCATGGTCTTGAAATTTTTGGTAGCAGTCTAAATGATTTTTGTCATTCTTTACGACTCTACCAAAACTTTGACCAGACCATGGCTTGAATGTTCTCTCATATGTTTAGTTTGCCTTATTTTTGTCATCGCTTCATTTATTTTAATGTATATGATATTCCTTCTCTGTTACTCTTTTTTCTATTTCGTGTTTTATGTGTATTTTTGTAATTGAACTTTGGTCCGTTAATTTATAAATAAATAAATATATTACGTGAAAAAAATCAACGATTAAGGGCGAATGCACACGGAACTACCCGAATGAAACTGATAACTGACGCAAATCGCTAACCAGCCTGCGAAGAGTCAGAACTTTTGTAATTTAACGAGACATCTCACACGGCGCTACTTGTTACCAACCATTCAGTAACGCGTTAGCAACCGGCTGGAGGCAATTTGACATGTCGACTCATTTTTGACTAGAGTATTCTGCTTTCTCGTCCGATTAAAGGTATCAACGTTTCTTGTGTTTATTATAATTTCATAATGATTGTGGTGTTCCACCTTTTTTAATAGTGAATACTGGACAAAAGTCAAAACTGCTTCCAACCGTCTGGAGCCAATGGAATGAGAAAGAGATGGGGAAGATGAAGGTTTGGAAGTGTCTAGTCACCAAATACGGCTAAAGCCATTTCAAGCAATGTTTCGATTGCGAATGGTGGTCTTTCACCAGGGCGATACTTACCACTTTGGAACGTGCCGCAAATATACCATTTATTGTTTTATGTGAATTAAATGTGTCGTGACACATATTAATTAAATACATTTTTTTTCGCACGTTGGGTTTGAGCCCGCAATCTCTGGATACGTAGTCAAGCGCCTTAACCCCTTGACCGCGGAGGTCGTCCTTGCATGACCACACAGAAAACTACGAATTTCGATCATTTCTGAATGGGCCGCGTGTGCGGAGCTGCGTCACTTATGAGTTAGTAATTTGAATCACCCAACTGTTATGTTTCTTTTGAGTATCTCCATATGCAGAGGGCCTAACTGTACCAAATCGAAGACTTCCTTTATCTAACGACTATAAGCCTAACAGCTTAAGAGGTATTTATTTATTTGTGGTTTAGTAGATTTTTTTTAAATTCCAGTTTGTTTTTGTTGGTATGTTCGATGATGCGGTGGGTGTGACATGTGTTGTGGGTTCCGGTCCATAGACTATGTGAAATTATTAAGTATAAATCTCTAGTCTTACCAAGCGGGTCAGGTCAGATGTGTCCATTTATTCTCAGCGGTAGGTACTACGTACCGTTAGAATTATTTTGATGTCTCGGAAATGTGCAATTATTGTGCTTGCAGCCTGTCATAATTCTGACAGTCGATGTTTCGGCATGTTTATGAAAGTTCTCTGATCAACAGACTAGCATAATTATTATTTATTATCTCGGTTAATATCTATATATATATAGGCTATACATACATATATCAGAGGTTCGGTGAACCTATTGGCTTTCTTATAATATTTATGTAACATTTGAAATAATACACATTTTTTAATATGTTGAATTTTAGCGTTGGGAAAAACTTCAATGTTTTGTGAATGCTTCACGAATTGTTAGTTCTTTAAAATGAACCCTTCGAAGTGAACACTTCAATTGAAGTCAAACTCGCAAAAAAGAGATTTGAATTTATCCGGTTATTTGTTCAGTTATTTTTGGAACCGGTTCCTCGCCGAAAAAGCACGTACCAGTCGGTAGAGATTTGAAAACGAAAAGAACTGGAGCCGGTTGCTTGCCAAAATAAAGTACAAGTCGGTAGAAATTTGAAAATGAAAAGAACTGAAACTGGTTCTTCGCCGAAAAGCACGTACTAGTCGGTAGAGATTTCAAAGTGAAAAGAACTGGGATTGGTTCCTCGCCAACGTAAATAAAATAAAGTTCACCTTCGTAACTGTACTGCTCCACATTAAAGTATTTTTTCAATTAAATGAATGAAGGCTAAATGAACTACCAACTTCAATTGAAATATTTGTTCAATGAAATGAAGTTATTGAAGTGAATGAACTACCGACTTCAATTGAAGTATTTGTTCAATGAACAATGATCTGTTGCCAAAAGAAGTAGTTTTTTCAAAGCGGTAACAACGCTATTGAATTTATTTTATTTTTTTACATTTACTCCACACAGGAGGTCTTGAGAGAAACAATTTCTCTCGAGGCCTATGTCATCTTAGGGGATGCTGTGTGGAAGTTATTTTTTTGAGGAAAAGAAGGAGTGAACCTGGGTCTTGAAGAGGTTCATGTTGTTTATCAAAAATAATAAATGGATAACGTTTAAAATTTAATAAACGGATAATGTTTTCGTTTTAAAATCACCTCAAGGGCGCTTTGAAGGAGAGATGAAACACAGAAGCAAGCAAATCGTTCCACAGCCGAGGTGCTTAACATAAGAACGAGAAGTAAAAGCGACCCGTTCTCATATATCGAATGTCAAACCGTGTACAAATGATGGGCGCGCGTTTGGCGGAATTTCCCGACTATGCACCAGTGCCAAAGGGATCAATGTCGCAAGTTCCTCCGAGCATCTTCCATAGAAATACCGATAGAACAAGGACAGCATCCCCACCTGACGTCGGTGCTCCAAAGATTAAAAAAGAGTAAATTAAAAATGAAGTTTATCTCGACGCGTATGATGAGAGTTTTTGGAGCACCTTCCATTTAAATACCAGTAAGACATACTGCATTACCTCGTGAATCTAGGACTAGAGGAAACCCATGCTGTAAGAGGGACAAAACACCAGAGTAAAGGAAAATCGATTCACAGCGGATATTTTTCAATGGTATACGAATGTTGGGCACGCGTAAGTCACGTCTTCCGACTGTGCAACGGTACCAAGGGGTACAATGATGCTATTCTTGGAAGGACTTTTCATTAATACACCAATAAAAAAAAACATTACCTATCGTGGTAAGTAATAAAAACTAAACAAAATTTTCTCCGAAAAAGGCAATACTTATTTTGTCTAGTCCCGTTGCAATCATGGCAATTGATTGATTCATTAAAAGAATGACAAGATAATGTGCTACCAATAAATTACATCGCTGTTTTTGCAAAGCGTCGTTATGAAACCGTTTGATCAGTAAAAAATATAATAATATGCCGAAACACGAAATAAGCTCACGTTTTTTCAATGCCCGGGGCAATCTATCTAAATTTGACACAGAGTGACTATTTAAAATAATGATAGATTTTGTAACAGATGAAACGCAGTTCAAAATGGCTCGGTTCACACTCGTGAATTTGAACTTTCACGGAAACGGACTTGTTAACTCCGTCGACAATCGTTTATCTTAACCACACCAAACTGGAGGTCTGTAAGTATACAGGTAAAGTAATTGAACAGTTTGGTTCCACTTCCCGGCTTTGCCCGAAATTTTCACCCATCTTCAATACTTGCGTGGAATGCATCTGCATAAATCAACTCAAATCTGTGACTTATTATGTAAATACACGCACGTAGCATGAAGGTGCTACCTTCCGTATTGATTAGTTACAAAATTTTACAGGAGAACCTACTATCTTTACCGCCCGGTTTCGCCCAAGTTTCAAACTCTTTTTACGTAATATTTTCTTCTTATATTTTATGGTTTGACATATTTAATGAAAGTAAAATAATAACTCTGTATAAGACCATGTTTTTTTAGTTCAATTTTTACCATGGTGATGCTTAGACTAAGCGAAACCGGTCGGTCATAAAAATTAAAATTAAATCTGTAGTCCAAAACAAGTTATTATTTCATTTTCATTTAATTTGTTCTCAAAAACGTGAAATAAGAAGAATGGCGTCCTATTTAATTTTAAAACGGTTAATTTGTATTTCAAAGTTTATGATGAATACAACATCTACTTGAATATCTTTATGTTTCACCAAGAAAATGTTGAAAAACACCTTTTTTTAAATATTTTATAATCCGTGATCTTGCTGTAGCTTACCGTGGTTTATCATATAGATTACGTTGTGAGCTAAAAATAGTTACGTTGACTTAGAAATTCCAGCTAGAAAAAGCGTTAAAACGTAGCTCTTCGTTAGACATTTTTTGGGGCTTCACACAAACAATTTTTCGGCCTCATAGTTAAGATCGTTGATCGATTTAGTAAACTCGTGCATTTCGAGTAGGTACCTGGCCCAAAATAACCATAATATGTATTGTGTGAGAATCTCAGGAAGATTTAGTAGACCTTCGTCTAGCAGTAAGCGCTGATGATGTTTATTTTTATTTTATATAGGTCATGCGATCATTATTTATCACGGACACGCATTCCAATGCACCTCCGGCGCGTTTATAACGGCTCAATTATCGATTCGGTATGAATCTCCGAAATGCGAGGTGTTTATTTAAAACCTTTCAACGCCGGGGATAAACAAACAGCGCCGGGACCGGACAGATAGTAAAGTAATTATCAGATCAATAAGGTTAACTTGGAGCTGTCGGTCAATCAGAGACAGACTGGAAAAGTATTAAGATTTAAGAAGTTTTTTCAAACATTCCTTATTTTATTTTTTTTATGGCAAGACTACCTTAAAATGCCAAAATTGACACGATATTGATTTTATCGACTTCATCGGTGATTGATGGACTTTTACTAGCACGTCCGCAACTAACAATAAATAATAAAGCCAACACCCAAAATATCTAACAATATAAAGGGATGAAATCTTATGATGCGCTGCCGGAAACCATCAAAATTATGCCAGTCAATAAATTAAAAATATCCTGTAAGAACTATTTAAAATGCATATAAATCAAAATAATAAGTAGTATATAAGATAAAATATCATTAAGTCATTTTTTTTAAAATAATTAGATACTTTGTAAACTTTAATGTATTGGCCTCACCATTGATCCGTACCTTAAATGGAACCTTCACACGCAAAACATTGCAAATAAAATCAGAAAAACCATTTTCTTTTTTAGAACCATAAGAAACTTTCTTGACTTGAAACACTTAAAAATGATTTACTTTGCGATATGTCAATCTTTTATTGAGTGTGGTATCATAGCTTGGGGAGGTGGAACTTCATCTGCTATAGAACCTGTCATAAAAGCACAAAAAACAATTATAAAAATTATCCTCAAGCTACCCCTAGTTTCAAGTTCTAACTCAATTTATCACATAGTGAAAGTCTTTGACGTTCGACAAATATATGTAAAATCAATTCTCACTCATCTTTTTACAAAAAAACATAAATATTACGAAAAAAGACCGCACACTCGATTTACTCGTAATACTAACAAAGATTTACTCCAATATCCTGTTATCTCTACCACATTTGGTCAATTGAGTTTTAGGTACATTGCGACAAGAATCTTCAATATTCTTCCAGAAAATTTAAAACAAAGTCAAACATTAAATAATTTCAAACATTTGGATTAATAGCAAAGACAGAGCATTTACAGGTGCACTCGCCCAAATTCGAAGTCATTGAATAAACCAATCATATAACAAATAATTACTTATTACTATATGTACGATTTTATGTTACTATTTCTATATTAACATTAAATTCACACTTTCAAATAACATTAACCATAGATTAATTTAATTTGAAGTAACCAAAACAATCGGTAAAAATTACTGCCTCAACACAGGCTTGCCTAGTGAGGCAGATTACGAGAAAACAAAAGTAATAACTGTATACAAATATACGAAAACTAAGTTTATATGTATTTAAGCAAATACGAATAATGGTCTATATTTCTATTTAATTAATGTTTCTGTAATATATATATATTTAAATATACTGTTTACAATGTATAGATCTCTTGTTAAAATATATAAATGTACCTACACCTTTGTACACCCTATGTATTTTAAATGATTATTTTGCTTTTATTTTTTTGCTGTTATCACTGTAAACTGTATTTAAATAAATATTTATTATTAAATGTAACTAATAGAAAATAAATAAAATTGAAACTAAAAAACAATATCATTTAACCAAAATCTGCTAAGTTTAGCGAACTGTTCCACATCCTAGATAAAGTTGTCTATTATTTCTAATTTGGAAGCTGTTAATTCGTGGTGGATCCATTCCATTTTAAAGATTTAATACTACCAAATTTAAAAATTTATTCCACTATTACCTTATAATGGGCATCTTTAGACTGGTACATTTTAAAGTGAATCTATTATATGTATATATATATATATATATATATATATATATATATATATATATATATATATATATATATATATATATATGTATTGTTTCATAGTGCTTTCACACAAACGAAGTATTGAATTCCGCAAGTCTAAACTTAAACTTTAGGCGCACAGTTTACACCCGCGCTGTGCAAGCGGGTTCCCCACAGAGCATCGGACCATCCCATATATGTATAAAGTCGCCGGAAAGGCTAAAGGGCTGAAGCGCCATTTTGATAGTTTACACCAGAGCACTCTTTTTTTTATAAAATAAATTAAAAGTATTACAAACTTTTTTTCTGATTGAATATTATTTCTCTTTTCCGTCACATCTCCCGCCTCACAACATAGCCAAATAAGTGATTCGATTGTACCACTGGCTTAGGGCAGTTGGGACTCTTGTGTGATAGCCACCATAAAAAACCTTGAACTTAAGTTTTACTTATTTTATAATAGTTACTCGTTCATTTAAGTTTACAAAATACCTAATTAAAATTAATAATAGCTCCATATACTACTTGATTTACTAATGTATTGTAAATGGTTCTTACAGGCTATTTTGAATTTATGAATATGTGAAAGAGTGCGTATGAGAAGATGTATGAATGTGAATGAAGCAAGGAGCATGTCCCAAGACAGAGTTATGTAGCGGGTCATCCTCTCACAGTTAGTAAGTTAACATAAAGCATATCTATTTCATCTTTAAAAAATACAAGCTTAACTTTTGTACTTTATTTAATACGGAATTTGTTCAAATTCTCGTGCCCCCCAGTGCCCCCCTGAGCTAGCCGCCAGCATTACGACGGGGCAAGGGGCGAGGGGCGTGGTGGTAACAGGATTGACATTCATCTCTGCGGCTGTCGATTGATTTCCAATTAAGCGATTATTGTTAATAGATCGCGACCAAATGAACAACTCAATGAACAGAATGCAGAGGCCATTTTAATTGATTTGGCCATAAAACCGAACACTCTCTTATTAAAATTGGAAATAAGCGGTTAAGAAGAATAAAATAATTAAAATATCAATTTATAAACTACTCAGTTAACCACTACTAGCTAATGTCCAGCTTCTCCCGAATATCAACTTTATTTTCTTGAAATCATTTTCGTGTTGAATAATCTTACTTATATTCTTTAATTTATTTATTTTTATCTTCATTATTATTATTTTTGTTTATATTTTTATAATATTATTTATTTATTTATTTCTGTTCATTTTTATTTTGTTTCTATTATTATTACAATGTATTGATATCAATTATGGAAGGTATTGCATTGCACTACTTCTGCATACCTTCCGGAATAAAACTTTATTATTATTATTATTATTATTTTTTTTTTTTTATTATTATTATTATTATTATTATTATTATTATTACATTTTGTCTTCTAGGTTTACAATTTTAAAAACTCACTCTAGGAGTGATCATGCCTGCTGGAAATGTTAGCAACTATAAATAAATACTTAAATACTTCACTGAAATATACGAGTCTACCAGACAACAGTGAATATACGAGTATATTTTTCTCTTCTATGCTTTTATATGTATTATTGTAATTTTTATATTGCATTTTGTATTTACCACTGGTTATATATTTATTTTGATTTTTTCAAGAGGCATGTACTTTTTTTGTTTTATTTTTTAATGTATCATTTACCATCATATAATGGTTTACCTGTCGGCATCAATATATTGTACAATTTTTTTGTAAAAACCTACTAGCGCGTTAATAATAATAAATAAATAAATAAATAAACTTTTACCAATTACAATTACAATTAAATCGGGTTCGAAATGTTTCCTCGACAAATTATTTGCTATTTATTTTCAAGGATATATATATTTTTTTAAATAAATATATATATATATTTATATATTTGCTATTTATTTTCAAGGATATATATATTTTTAAATAAATATATATATATTTATATATTTGCTATTTATTTTCAAGGATATATAAATTTATAAATAAATATATATATTTATAAATATATGAATATATAAATTTATATAATTTATATATATATATATATATTTATATATATATATATATATAAATATATATATATTTATATTTATTACGTCAATATCACAATATAAGCATACTTCAGTATTATTTACATTTTTTGGTTGTTTGGTGCACACAATCCGATGTCTAGTAATTACTAATAATGGTCGTGTGGTGTTTTTTATTCAATTAAGGAATATGTATATATATCGGCGTTTATTAAAAAAAATTAGAACCCAAAACAGTGCAGAAAATCATGTCCATAGGATGCCTGAACGCATAAAATTGACGTAATCAAAACAAATAATACATTTGAAACCGGTTGGTAACCGAGTGGACAAATGCGTCGGGTTCCCACCCAGGAGTCGGGGGCCAGCTAGAAGAGGAACATATTTATTTATCAGTGCAGTTCACATAATACGGCAATTATTATAATACTTAGCTTATTTATAAAGCGCCATTTTTGTGAAATATCACCTCAAGGGCCCTTTTCAAAACTTAAAAGCTATGGCTAAATTTACCATAAAACTATCTAAACACCTAAGGCTATAGCTAAAATTACCTTAGTGATATTTACATATTAGTTATTTAGATTTGTCGCAGGCTGTGAATTTTTTGTGTAGCATTTAGACCATCCAGCAAAGTTTGAACTAGATTCTTTCGGGACATTTAAGCCTTTGAAGATTTTTGAGGTGGTCTGAAATAGTACTGTATCAAAATATATCTAGCTGTTAGAAATAACAGCTAGATGCCGCCAACGTCTAACGCTATTGACGAAAATTTGCGCTAACAGTTAGATATTATTACTAAAAATATTAGTACCTACATACGAATATTCTTCGACGCTATTATTATTGTATTAGCGTTAGCGCCAAGTAAACAAAAAGGTGTAAGAGTTTATGCATCGTAAGCGACATTATGTGTATTTTTTTATACTTTCTTACTAAACGTTTTAGTGGAATATCCTATCCGAAACGCGCGATACGTAGCTCCAAGAGTCAAGCGAATAAAATAATGGCTAGGTAAAATAATGACGGCACCTAAAATGTAACTGTTATGTATAATTCTCCGAATGTCACCAAAATATCTAACAGCTAGATATATTATAACCTCATTATAACGACGCCTCGTATTGTCATGTACCTATTATTTTAGTCTTTAAAAAGGTGTAAAGAGTGTGTGCGTCGTCGACAATATTATACGTAGTTTGGAATAATCTTTTGGTTATACTTCTTCTTACTAGACATCTCTGTGAACTTTCCTATCCGAAACGGCCGATACGTAGCGCCTAGAATCAAGCGACGAAAATAATGACAAGGCAAATATATCTAACAGCTAGTTACATTATAACGACGCATCACATTGTCATGTACCTATTATTTTTTATTCTTTAAAAAAGGTGTAAAGAGTGTGTGCGCCGTGCACAATATTATACGTAGTTTGAATAATCTTTTGGATATATTTCTTCTTACTAAACATATCTGTGGACTTTCCTATCCGAAACGGCCGATACGTAGCGCCTAGAATCAAGCGACGAAAATAATGACAAGGCAAATATATCTAACAGCTAGTTACATTATAACGACGCATCACATTGTCATGTACCTATTATTTTATTCTTTAAAAAGGTGTAAAGAGTGTGTGCGCCGTGCACAATATTATACGTAGTTTGGAATAATCTTTTGGATATATTTCTTCTTACTAAACATATCTGTGGACTTTCCTATCCGAAACGGCCGATACGTAGCGCCTAGAATCAAGCGACGAAAATAATGACAAGGCAAATATATCTAACAGCTAGTTACATTATAACGACGCATCACATTGTCATGTACCTATTATTTTATTCTTTAAAAAGGTGTAAAGAGTGTGTGCGCCGTGCACAATATTATACGTAGTTTGAATAATCTTTTGGATATATTTCTTCTTACTAAACATATCTGTGGACTTTCTTATCCGAAACGGCCGATACGTAGCGCCTAGAATCAACTGACGAAAATAATGATAAGTAAAACATATATAACAGCTAGATATATTATAACGACAATGTCTTTTTTCATCGAGCTGTTATTTTTTACAACAGGGGATTATTATTATTAAAACCAATAGGCTCGTTATTCATTATTTTTGCTAGTTAGTTTTATGTCAATCTCCTACTCGTTTAGTTTGGCGCGTTTTACTCGTCGCGCGTGCATTCGATGTGTTTTTGTGAATTGAAGAATACGATCAATGGTGTAGTTGTCTAATGTTTATATTTTGTTTCACGGCCAAAGTGCAAATACCGAGTAAGCAAATAAATTAAGTTTTAGTAGACAATACGACGCAATATATTATTTTACTTTTTTACTATTGTATTTGCATTATTAGCTCATATAATTCAACGTCTAAACTTAATAATAATAAATGGATACATTTTTATAGCACCGTTTTCGTGGGAAAAATCACCTCAAGGACGCTTTGTGTACTTATATGTAATTTAGAAAATATAGTATATTGGTAGTTTACCAAAAAATAGTCAACGTCGGCGTTATTTTCAACGGTTATATTTAACAGTTAACAATCGCCAACGATAACGGCGTTGGCGTTTTTTCGAATTATATTTAACGCCCAGTACTAGTCCGAAATATGGGAATGTTTTGATATGCCCGTGATAAGTCTTGCCGAGACGTTGGAAACTAGTTATAATTTGTTAAGCAATGCAGTAATATAAAATGTGAATACAAAATCAAAAGATAACACAAAAAACTGTTTACAAAAAAAAATAAAAGCATAAAAAAGGTATAAAAAAAAATCCCTCAAAGAAGAAGCATAATTAAGTATGGGAATCATTGAATTAATAAATTTATTGTGAAGTTATTCGTAACCCGGAAACTTTTGTCTTTCTTAAAAATAATAATATATTATATTTAAGTATATATTGTACTCTGAGGTAGGTATGGAATAGCACAAAACACGACAAAAATGCTTCAAGCCACTGGTGCATTGAGTAAGCACACCTAGAACATTTACTTTATCATTTAATCATACACTTAAAATAGAAATGCATTAAGCAGTTGTTATTATTTTATGAATCAATAAATATTTAAGTAGAACGATTTAATATGATTACTTCCATTCTGAAGTAAATGCCGCAGAAGACGTTGGACCCGTTTATGTATATTTATAACAATTCTAACCGCTCGAGTATGGTTTAGTTTTTTTATTTATTTTAGTTACTTGTACAACAGAGTTTACAAATTATCCAGTTATAATTCATATTCTTTTGACTTAATAATAATATTATAACTTATATACTACTTGACACCACTAATACACATTAAACGGTTCTCACAGGCTATTTTACATTTGTTAATTGACATAATTTGGATGGTTTCCGGCAGCGCATTATAGCATTTCATCCCTTTATGAAGTAAGCTGTTTGGTGTATTGGTTTTATTATTTTTTTGTAGTCCGATTTTTTTGCATGTCCTTGTATTATGTATGTGAATATCCACGTTGTAAATAATTATGTCAGAAAAATATGTTGGTAACAAGTTGTTTTATTTTATTTTATGTATAAATATTAATGTGTTTAATGTCAGCATCTGTTTCAATGTTAGCCAATTTAGTTCCTCTGACATGTAAGCTACTTTTGAGTCTCTATTTCACATAAGTATAATTTTCCTTGATCTATTGGTAATGCCCCTAAGAAGACTTACCAGGTTAATTAACTGCTTCGCAGGAAGTTTGGATATTTTTCACATGAGCTACCACAAGTTTAAGCGAGAACTTATTATTCAGTTTCAACTTTTTTATGTACTAATATATTATTATTGTATAATTATGATTACAATTTTCCATGTTTTTTATCGCTTTTACAATGTAATTGTCATAAAAATGTTTTTACAAAATAAAAATAAAATATTTAAATAAAAATATACTTTGGAGAACTTACTGCAATGATAAAGGCTTAATCAGACGGTTCTTTCTTTCTTTCTTTTACTTCTGTCTTCTATTTTGCCTCTGTCGCATTAAGTGAAACGTCCGAACACAAAATGAAACAAAAGTGCCGAATGAAATCGTTAGTGCGCCGATCAAACAACGTTAGATTTTGGCACTATTATTCACTCGCACGCGGATGAAAGAAAAATGAAATGTCTGAACATGGAAAGAACTTTAACTCAGGTCGGGTCATTCTGTTTCGCTTCCTGGTGCAACAAAATGGTTTTCAAGTGGAACGATCAAAACACGCTGCTCTTTTTACAGAATTTCAAGAATTACCAATGTCTCTGGAATCTAAAACTATATGTATTTAAAGACAGATCGCTACGTGCAAATTCTATTTATTTTACTTTTTTTATATTTTTATAGATTTATTCCATGTCTTAGGAAGGGTGGTACAATCCCATAAGTTCAATATAATCCATGGAAAAAATACAAATAAATTATTTTTTTTATATTTTAAATGACGACGTAGTGATAAATAATAATAACAAAGAAATAATATTTAAATTAAGCTTCGTTTCAAGACATCATGAAATGACTCCATTGTTTATAAACGGGGCCCTGCAAAAAGTCTAGTGCTGCCATCACAAAAGTGTTTTCGCTCGTGCCTATTTTCGTTCGGTAGAATTAAAGAATTAAAATAAAAAAAATCTATAAAATCGCTAATTCAAGATTTCTCCTTAAAATAGACGTTTTTTCGCTTCTTTTTTGTTAATTCTTCAATCTAATGATCACAAACCAAACGAATTCGGAGCCGCACGACTTCATTCGACGACATTGTCGAGGAAAATAACTAGTGCGCGTTCATTTCTGTTTCATTCTGTCTGTGCCGTGTAAACACGGAATGAAACAAAAATAAAAAGGTCGTTCGAGTGCACGTTCTCCCGAGAGAATCGCCTTAGCGAGTACGTTCGACCATTCGATTGTAGATATAAAAATAAACTCTTAAATCCGCACCTACCCATAATGTATTTGAGCAAATATTATTCTATATTTAAAATGGGTGGATTAAAGCAACTAACCATTTTTCTTAGCACGTAAAATTACATCCCGTGATTTTCACGGTTAACAGCCAGTTGTTACTAGTCGTTGAAATAAAAGCCACAACATGGAAGAACCCCGATAGAGTGAACCGTCTGATTTAGGCTTAAACGAATAATGGTAGATTCACACCAACGTCCGGATCCGCTCATTAGATTATTGATATGCGAATATCATTAATCAAGGAGGTAGTAATGCCACAAAGTTGTGTGGCAGTATATCCTTCTACTCACCCTTGTGATATTTAACTACTTAGTTAGTTAAATAATTATTTTTGAAATGTAAAAATACTAACATCGCATTTTTTTTTTTAATCAAAAAATATTTTTTATAATTATTAAAATTAATATTTTTTTAGTGATAAAAAATGGTTTAAAAAAATCTGTGTTGAAAGTATTTTTACACTTCAAAAATAATTATTTAACTAAATAAGTAGCGTTAAATATCACAAAGGTGGGAAGGATACCGCCATACAACTTTGTTCGGCACATACTCCCTTGGATTGATATTCACCATATCAATAAGTTTTGCGGAACCATATCGGCACTAGAGCGGAACCGACGTTGCGTGAATCAGCCTTAAATTGTGTTATTGTGCTTCCGTGTGCCTTTATTAAGCTATTTTTTTTAATTTCCAATTTTTTCTTGAAGAGAAAATCACTTCATTTACATGTGCAAGTTGCCTATTTATTAGTCGAAGGGTCTTAAGTAAATTGGCAGTAAACATAAAAATATATACAGATTACACTTCTAGGGAGTATCTGTTCAGTGCGCCCGAACAACTGAAACCAGCTTAATCTGTTTTTATCAATTTATCTAGTCCTCGTAGCCACGGTTAAACGGACACTTAAAATGTCCATGAATTTAAATACTGTAAATCTCGCATCACGAAAAATGTCCGGAGTGTGAGCTTTTTCTGTTCACTAATTAAACCGCTGATTGATTCGATTTTTATTAATGGCCCGCATGCAAGACCTAGTGAGAACTAGCTCTTGCCCAGTGATGGACAAGTACCTACTCGTAGTTAGAGCAACTTTGAGTTTATTATTGTTATCAATATTTCGGGATGTGCAACGCGTTCGTTGAAAATTACAATCATAATGTCAAAATACTTGGGTTGATTTTCTGGTACGTACAGTAGCCAGTCTGTTGTACAATAAAATTTTATGAATTGTTTAGGTTTTATGAAAACGTCAGCTACGTTAAGTGGATACAAATTAATACTGACGTAATTAATTAGACGGCTTCCATGGTCGTATCCCTGAGGTCGCGGGTTCGAATCCCGGCGTGCGCAAATTAATTTAATTCTAATGAAAATCAAATGACAACTTTGTATATGGCCACAGATTTTATTTTAATTTTTATGACCGACCGGTTTCGCTTAGCCTAAACATCATCAGGGTACGAAATTGATTTTAAATTTAATTTTGTATCCTGATGATGCTTAAACAAATTAAAACCAGTTGATCATTAAAAAAAATCTGTAGTCTTATACAAAGATATTGTTTCTAACTAACTAACTAACCATCACGCCGTTTCTCCTCAGGGGTAGGCAGAGAGGACGGACCGCCATATAACTCTGTATTGGCACATACTCCTTGCTTCATTTACATTCACACATCGTCTCATACATACTCTTCTGTTATTTTGACTCTTCACATGACCCGGTTCTAGTATTTGAATTACTCGATCGTGCCATGTCTTTCTCGGGCGTCTTCGACTTCTTCTTCCATTCACTTTCGTATCATATATATATATATATATATATATTCTTTTCACACACCTTTCTTCGTTCATTTGCTCTATATGCCCAAACCATCTATGCGTCCCTTTCTTGATCCTATTAATTACGTTCACATCAGCTTTGCATTCTTTCCGGATATCCGATATCCGGATGTAAGATATTATTTCATTTTCATTAAATATATCAAACCACAAAGTGATTGCTTTCTACGAAAATATAAGTCAGATTCTAATCAATATGTGTTATTTAGCAATTAATTTACATACAACAATATATATACTTTATTTGCGGCACGTTCCAGAGTGTATATAAACTCTAAGTATCGCTCTGGTGAAAGACAACCATACAGAATCGAAACGTTGCTTGAGATGGCTTTAACCGTGTTCAGTTTTAACCTCTTTCCATATCTTTCCTTTGTTCACTAACTTCAATCTCACAACATACCCCAATCGAAAATGATATAGTATTACCAGCTCTAGATGGTTGGGAGCCTTCGGGACTCTTGTGCGGAATTCACTATAAAAAAGTTTATATAATCGGAAGGATGGGATTTTTCTCTTTTTTATGTTTAAGTTTCAGTTGGATCCAACCTTCTTCCACTGTCTAGTCTACCGCGTAGTCTACATTATACCGTATTGTCCTATACTTTATTAATATTCATATAATATATGTCTACTAGTTTCAGTCAGACCCAACCTTCTTCCACTGTCTAGTCTACCGCGTAGTCTACATTATACCGTCTTGTCCTATACTTTATTAACATACATATAATATATGTCTACTAGTTTCAGTCAGACCCAACCTTCTTCTACTGTCTAGTCTACCGCGTAGTCTACATTATACCGTCTTGTCCTATACTTTATAAACATACATATAATATATGTCTACTAGTTTCAGTCAGACCCAACCTTCTTCCACTGTCTAATCTATTGCGTAGTCTACATTATACCGTCTTGTCCTATATTTTATTAATATTCATATAATATATGTCTACTAGTTTCAGTCAGACCTAACCTTCTTCCACTATCTAGTCTACAGTGTAGTCTATATTATACATTCTTGTTCTACACTTAATCAATATACACATAATATATGTCTACTAGTTTCAGTCAGACTTAACCTTCTCAGGACAATACAAGTGTATATTTTACTGTCTTGTCTTAAAGAAGGTTGGGTTCAATCGAAACTAGTAGACATATACGAGTATGTTAAATAATAAAGTGGTTTGATACTAAGCATATTATTAAAAAAATATATTATCTTTAACGTAGGTAATGAAAAATCTTTCTACGGTTAAAATAAGAGCTCTGGAATATCTCGACCTTATCATAAAGTCACAGAGCTTATTTGTTTAGAAGATTAGTAGAAGACGAGCTAGATGGTAGGAAAAGTCGCCGCGCCTTATGTCCACCTGATAAGACAGCTATAGAAAAGGAAATAATCATATCGTCGCCGGAAGGACAAAAGGGCTGAAGCGCCATTTTGGGAAATTCACACCAGAGCACCTTTGAGTTTTTTTTTAAGTTTTCAGTACCTGGTTGGATATTAAAAAAAAGGTTATCTCAGGTAACTCAATGCTCTCACTGAAGTCACCTGAAGCGAGAAAAAGCGTAAAAAAGTCCCAAACTTATCTCGCTGGAATCAAGCCTTCTCCTAAATGATACGTATATTTTATGATGAAGGGCCACAAAAGTCGTTAGAATCAGAGCATTCGATCCAGAAGAAGAATAAAAACGGATCAACCCTGCATATTTAACTCATTTTTGACCAAAGTGTCGCTTAAGCGCTTTTGCCTTTCCAACGACGATAAATGCCTACCTAATAAAATATGTTTGTTATAAGTTATAAGGGACGTTTTGCTGATTTAGGCATGTAGAGCGAATGAACGGGGAAAATAGTGTGAAAATAATATATGACGCGAAAGTGAATGGAAGAAGAAGTCGGAGACGCCCGAGGAAGACATGGCACAATCATTGAATCAAATACTTGAGTAGGGCCATGTGAAGAGTCAGAACAACAGAAGAGTATGTATGAATGTGAATTAAGCAATGAGTGTGTGCCAAGACAGAGTTGTATGGTGGTCCGTCCTTTCTTCCGACTCCTGCGAAGAAACGGCGTGATGGTTAGTTAAATTAATATTAAAAAAGTATTGACGACATTATTTAACCCTGTTGGACTCCTCTTTGTATATATTATTTCAAAATTAAATTCTAATATTTTTTTATTATTTATTTATTACAGATGGTATGCGAGAGGTAGTATAATTATTATTTTATATTTTCAATAAATAAGAGATTATCAGAATAAACAAATACTTTATGGATTGACATGATTAATTTAAAAAAAAAACACACGTTGTTTAAATCCAATTTTTTACATAAACAACTATTCGATTCTGTTGAATCTTCATCGGGACTTAAAAATATTCTAAATATACTTAAAGATATACAGTATATTTTTAAGTCCCGATCAAGATTCAGCAGAATCGAAACTAGTTGACTTATACAAAATAAAAGTGGATTTAAACAACGTGTGTTTTTTTATGTAATTAAATAAAAGATTGTAGGTTGGTAGGTTAAGTAACCGTGCTAAAATAGCATTTTGAAAACGTTTAAACTTCTGTCATTAATGGATACGATTAGAGATCATAAGGAGTTCAGCATAAGTTGTAAAACTTGTTCACAGCACTATCACGCGAGAGCCAAAATATAAAATGCGGTGCGTGAATCGCGTGCCGTGTTCCCCAATCAGTGTGCCCTAAGAAAGCACTAAAATTAGAGATATCTCCACTCTGCACAAGGTTAGCGCTGACTTCTGTGCTTTACACTAACAAGGGGGCAACTAACGGCGCGACGCCCACCACCTGCCTGTGGATATAAACCTTAATATCCGGTGCAACACACGCGACCGGAAAGCACTTCGGTAGATTGGAAGTTCTCTTAGAAATAAGGCGGACACCCCTCCTTTGTCGTTAGCCCCACTGACCCCTCAACACTTCGGTCTCAGAGACCTGTGAGAGATACTTATACTAATAAGCTTTGTAGCGCACTCCTGCAAAATTCTATTCTCCGAGAGCTTAGTTTGAATGCACTCAATGCCCTGGTTAATTAACGATAATCCAAGCTAGTTAAATGAAAAAAGTACTTCACACCTTCATTTGTTAACACCATTCTCTGCTAAAAGATTTACTAACCTTTCCCCAATTCTTTTAGACCCGATTTATTGTACGAGCATATTATCTGTATAATACTAGTTTTAAACACACTCCTACAAAGTTTTAAGCTCCGGTTTGTTAATTAAATGCACTTTTCAGATTGCTTTGTTGGCTAGTCACATATTGGTAGCATCAGATAGCATTTTTTTAGACAGAGAGTCGCAAACCTCTGGAACTGTAAAGTTATTAAAAATATGCATGTTTTCAACTACATAGCACAGATCTTAGAGTATATAGAGTGGTATCTATCCAAGGCAGTGTAGTAAGTTTTTGATGATTTTTACCGGACTCGGCGGACCTGGGTGTGGCTAAAAGACTAAGTCTAGAGTATTTATAGATCCATGTATATCATATATCGACATAATGTTTTTGTTTATTCGTATAACCACTTTTTCACAGTATTATTATCAACAAAAGAATAGCACATAACCTAAAAAAAACGTTTAGTTGTGTCAAGTTTAGGGGCATAATAAAAAATGTGGGCGGAGACCCGCGGTGATCCAGGAGCCCAAGATCGTCGTGGCAGTGCATAGAAGCGGTGTATTATATTTGTTATCTCTTTCTCTCTCGTGGTATACGACGTAAAAACCCGGGGAAAGTGATTTATAGCAAGTTTGTATAGGTTGGGTAAAAATATTTAGCTCTCTCTCCACACATTGTTACTCCAAGGCACAAATATTACATGAATTCCTGCAAAGTTATGAACGTTGTAAGTACCTGCTTTATATTCATTTTCTAGATTTCTAGGCTTGTTATATCTTGGTTACTAAAGATCGTTAATTACCTTAAAAAAATATACATCCCCTGTATAATCGGAGTTAAAAATTCTGTGGGAATTAAGTGTCTGCATGTTTTCTGTATACCCCTACAAAGTTGGGAGCCCCTAGTGAAAATATTAATGTTCTGATTATAAAAGAGTACATTATTTTTTAATAAAGTTCCCTACACCTTGTATCCTCAAGATAACAAATACGAAGTTACGAGCTACGGTTACTTACTTATAATACACAATTTATATTAAGTAAACTCAATAAAAAAACATTCTTATTATTCTTTTATCACCTTCTCAATTGATGTTTTGCATCTTTCATTTTATATTAAATGTTTCTTTCTCTCTGTTCCTTTTTTATAATTTAAATGTTATTCTTTTGTTTTCTTACTGTTCTCTTATTTTATTTTGTATTGTGTTCTCCCTCTGAACGTACGTGTATATAACTACACACTATGTATTTTTTGTTAAGTTTAATTTTGTACCCTTATGATGCTTGGGCTAAGCGAAACCGGTCGTGCATAAAAAAAAAAAAATCTGTGGTCTTATACAATGGTATTAATTCATTGTATTTTAATTTGTTAGCTAGACTATAATATATAGAAAAAAAAGTTACTCTCGCATCTCCAGAGTCATCAGTTCAGCGGTACTGAGACATTTTAACATATCTAGGGGTATAGTCCATATTAATACTGCACACTAGCAAAGTTTTCAACTTTGGTTGATTTAAAAAAAAACACTTCTCAGATAAATTTGTTGATTTGTGTAATCAGTCCAGTGGGACTTAGATATAATGTACCTACATTGATATGTGTATAAAACCAGCTATAAGTACATACCTGAAAATTTATGATCTCTCACTGGTTTGTGATTTTAATGCACTTTCTAGATTGCTTTTTTGACGAAGTAGACATTGGTATCGCCAGAGCGTTCATTATTTGAAATCTCAGAGCAATACTTTTCAGGAGGGATAGCCTTGCGAAACAGTGTAGTCAGGATTGTTGTTTTTTTTAACTCGGGAGTGGCTTGGGTTTTCATGGATACACCTTTTTACATCCATTCATAGCACATGTTAACATTATGTTTCGTTTATTTGTGAAACCACTTTTTCACAGTATTGTTATCAACAAAAATATAGGATATAACCTAAAAAATCGTTGGGTTATGTCCTGTTATGTCGCGTAACAAAACGTAGTGGGCGCAGTTGCCGGAGGCGCGGGAGATGGAAAACATGCTTACATACCTAAAAGTGGTGCGATATTATGTGACAACTTGTTTTGTCTCTTTCTCTTTCAATGTTTACGACGCGTAAACCCCGAGAAAGTGATTAATCGCATATTTTTATAGGTTGGGTAAAAATATTTAGCTCTCTCTCCATACATATTCTAACTCCAAGTTTCAAATAGAAATCTACCACCTAGGGTCCCTAGGGTTTTCTAGCTATGTTTTAACACCCGAATGACGCTAGCGAAAACTACACACCTACAAAGTAACAGTCTCTGGTTGTTTACTTAAAATACACGTTCCGGATTAATTTGTTGGCTGGTTACACATTAGAACCTTCACATTGCTGATTATATTATACAGAAGTCTACCACCCCTCGTTTCCCGGGGTCGTTGGTTCAACTGACCTCTCCTCTCAACACGCCCTCGTTTAGATATCCAAAGTACCTACGATGTATGAGCCCAGATATTTTATTCGAAATGCACTTTCAAGAAATCTTTATTGATAACTGGCAAACTAAATACGAATCTACCAATAAGCGATGCGATTCTTTCATACTGGTCTAATAAAACAATTTTTATTTAATATACTCGTATATTGGAAATTTTAAAAGTTGCAAACATTTATTAAGAATTGAAAAGATTAACAAAAGATTGGCGAATATTCAAAGAGATTAGCAAAAGATTTGTGAAGATTTTTTTTTTGACGCTTGGAAGGTTTGGGCATGTAGAGCGAATGAAGAATGAAAGGAGTGTGAAAAGCATATACGACGTGAATGTGAATGGAAGAAGAAGTCAGGGACGCCCGAGGAAGACATGGCACGATCAAGTGAATCAAATACTTGAGTCGGATCACGTAAAGAGTTAGAATAACAGAATAGTATGTATAAGACGATGTATGAATGTAAATGAAGCAAGGAGTGTATGCCAAGATAGATTTTTATGGCGGTCCGCCCCCTCTAAAAAGGTTAAGTCCCCTAGAGGTGATCTTTATCACTACACGGCGCTATAAAAATACCATATGTTTATAAAAATATTAAAATACCTAATTGGCTGAAAAATACAAACAAGGTGAGCTCTTTTATTATGAAATGCGCATACCTTTTTCAGCCCAGATTTTATACGAAGAGGCAGCTTTCATCATTTACAATCATTGAAAAGAGAATTGATGAAAATAGTGTTAAAACTCATGCAAAGTCGGATGCTCTCAAAAAGTTTTACATGTACTTTAAAAAAAGGTGAATACCGCACTAGAGTCCCGACTGCTTCCAACCGTCTATAGCCAATGAGATTTGGCATTCCTAATTGAAGTATATTGTGAGGCTGAAGGTGGTGTGGAGGGGAAGAGATGGGGAAGAGGAAGATGGGAAAGTACCTGTCTGTCTGGCGAAACTGAGAGTATACTCGTATAACTACAACTCTGGAACGTACCGCAAATATACTATATATTATTTTATATGAATTAAATGTGTTATGACACATATTAATCAAATAAAAGTTATTTGCGTAAGTCGGTTTGCAGTCGAGCGTCTTACTACTCGACCACGGAGAGCATTAAAAGATAAGGAAATGAGGAAGAGGAAGGTTGGTAAGTACCTGGATTTTCAGATCTAAAGCCATTTCAAGCAGCGTTTTAAGTCTGAATGGCGGTCTTTCACCGGGGTGATACTTACCACCTGGAACGTCTTACCACTCGACCATGGAGGTCGTCAAAGGAGAACGAGATGGATAATAGGAAGGTTGGAAAGTACCTGGTTTTTCATATCTGATTATCAAACACGACCAAAGCCATCAAGTCGAATGGCGGTCTTTCACCGAGGTGATACTTACCACCTGGAACGTCTTACCACTCGACCATGGAGGTCGTCAAAGGAGAACGAGATGGAGAATAGAAAGGTTGGGAAGTGCCTGGTTTTTCATATCTGATTATCAAACACGACCAAAGCCATCAAGTCGAATGGTGGTCTTTCACCGGGGTGATACTTACCACCTGGAACGTCTTACCACTCGACCATGGAGGTCGTCAAAGGAGAACGAGATGGATAATAGGAAGGTTGGAAAGTACCTGGTTTTTCATATCTGATTATCAAACACGACCAAAGCCATCAAGTCGAATGGCGGTCTTTCACCGAGGTGATACTTACCACCTGGAACGTCTTACCACTCGACCATGGAGGTCGTCAAAGGAGAACGAGATGGAGAATAGAAAGGTTGGGAAGTGCCTGGTTTTTCATATCTGATTATCAAACACGACCAAAGCCATCAAGTCGAATGGCGGTCTTTCACCGGGGCGATGTTGAACCCGCGACCTCCGGATTCGAAGTCGAGCGCCTTACCACTCGACCACGGAGGCCGTCAGTGCGTACGCGGTTAGCTATTTTTAACGGGTATTTATAGCACAAGTCACAGGTTCCGGTTGGTTTATTGAGAAGCATTCCGCCGCATGTATCGACTGTGCCAAAACTCAGTATCCAGTTACCCGCGCGTATAGTTAGGCAGCTAGACGATAAAACGCACCACCGCGGTCATTAATCTTAACTGAATTTACGATGCGTATCATTTTGTCGAATAGGAATAACTTTTATTGTTATTAATGCAATCGTATTCACGCTGGGTTCTTTTTTACAGTTTGTTGTGTATGAGCTAACCTCCTAGATTGAATGCCATATCCAATTTCAAACTGTCAACTATTTAACTAACTACCACGCCTCGCCGCCGTTTTCTGAGGCACTGCACACTCCTCACTTCATTCACATTCGTACACTGTCTAGAACATAGATTCTCAACCTTCTTTCGCCCACCGCCCACTTTGAGATTTTTTTTTTTCTAGAGCCCCCCTTCCAATCTTGTACTACCCACCTGTCGCGTTCGCGGTTCCAGTTACCGGTGGCCACCGAGGAACCTGTTATTTATCCAGTTCTTTTTGGAACCGGTTCCTGGTTTTTTCTCGAATAGTACTAGCAAATCGACAAAAGTTCCTCGCCAAAAACAGTACTAGAAAGTGAAAAGAACTGGAACCGGTTCCTCGCCCAAAAAACACGAAAATAACGAACAAAGGATATCGACCGTTCCAGTGACTAAATATTTTTTCCAACGCCCCCTATTTTTTCTGGGTCTTCTACTGCCCCCCTGAAAGACTCAAACGCCCACAAGGGGGCGTTAGCGCCCACGTTGAGAACCTATGGTCTAGGCCATACTCTTCTGTATATTTTCGTAGAAAACAATTACTTTGTGGTTTGACATCTGTAATACATTTTTAAAAATGACTGTAAGACCACAGATTTTATTTCATTTTTATGACCGACCGGTTTCGCTTAGCCCAAGCATCATCAGGATACAAAATTAATATACAGTTTATTTTTGTACCCTGATGATGCTTAGGCCAAGCAAAACCGGTTGGTTATAAAAAAAAAATTAAATCTCTGTTCTTATACAAAATTATTTTACTCTTATGTCATTCCAGAGTGGTAGATGCTCTAAATCTAGCCCTGGTGAAAGACCACCATTCAAAATCGAAACGGTGCCTGAAATGGCATTAGCCGTATTTGGTGGCGAGATTTGAATACTCAACTCCTTTCCAATCTTCCCCTTCCCGTCTACTTCCCCTCCCCACTTCCTTCAGTCTCACAACATACCCCAATCAAGGATGTCATAGTCCCATTGGCTCTAGACGGTTGGGAGTAGTTGGGACTCTTGAAAAAATTTCGACCCTTGACATGACCCGACTAAAGCATCTGATTCACTTGATCGTGGAACCTCGGCCTCCCATTGTGGCATGTCTTTCTCAGCCGTCCCCGACTTCTTCTACCATGGCTGAATTATTAGTTTTTTCGGTAAATTATTTGTTTGATACATGACTTATATGTGACATAATCCTTAATCTTAATCACAGAGCAATAAAACATCAGCAATAAGCGCTTGTGTCATGAAATTTGCTTTACTCGTGTTGTCTGAAAATTTTTAGGCGAACGAAACTATTTCCATTTTATTCCTATCACAATGAGGACTTGTAATATCCACTTTACTGCAAAAAATAAGACAATATCTACGTCAGAATTTTGTACCATATTTTTTTCAGTCTATTCAATAGTGAAATGGTTTCGCATACAGTGAAACCCTTGCGAAGCCGGGTAGTAACTATGTAACTGGTAGTAACTTTTTTTTTTTTTTACGTGAATACCGCACAAGAGTCTCAACTGCTCCCAACCGTCTAGAGCCAGTGAGACTATGGCATTCCTAAATAGAATATGTTGAGGCTGAAGGTAGTGGGGAGGGGAAGGAGATTGTGAAGGGGAAGGTTGGGAAGTACCTGGCTATTTAGATCTGGTCACCAAACACGGCTAAAGCCATTTCAAGCAACGTTTCGATTCTGAATGGTGGTCTTTCACCAGGGCGATACTTAGAGTATCTACCACTCTGGAACGTGCCGCAAATATACTTTTTATTATTTTTACATGAATTAAATGTGTTATGACACATATTAATTAAATAAAAGTAATTGGCGCACACCGGGTTTGAACCCGCGACCTTTGGATTTGTAGTCGAGTGTCTTACCACTCGACCATGGAGGCCGTCAAAAAAATTTATGTGTACTGTGTTAATTCATATTATATGTGAATATTTTTTTGCCTTACAATGACATTTTTGAAGTATTAGGTGAACGTATCCGCTGAACATATATTTTTTATGTGTTTATTATGTACCTTCTGTTCTATTGACCCATTTCAAGAAAAATGCAACGAGGTCACTTTGAAAGATTTGCATAATGCAACTTGTCACGCTACTGGTGAAAGCTTTCAAATTACTCCACCTTTTTTAGAAAAAAATCTCTTCTAATAATACCTAGTTGTCTAACATAAAAAAACACTTTAATTTTTAAATCACCAAGACGAAACAATGTTGCATTTCTGGTATAAAAAAATTGTTCAAGGAGTTAGAAAAAAAGAGTGTGAAAAGACTGAAAAGAATATATGACGCGAAAGTGAATCGAAGAACAAATCGGGAACGCTCGAGGAAGAAATGACATGAAGACGATCAAGTGAATCAAATACTTGAGACCGGCCATGTTAAGAGTCAGAATAACAGAAGAGCATGTATAAGACGATCTATGAATGTGGATAAAGCAAGGAGTGTGTGCTAAGGCAGAGTTGTAAGGCGGTCAGCCCTCTCTGCTTACCGCTGCGGTGAAACGGCGTGATGGTTAGTTAGTTAAAATTTAGTTCAAAACTTTTTTTCCGGTAAATATGTTTTCTTGCCCATCCCTGGTAGGTGTGAATAGCTTTTATGAAATTGTTTCTATTTTTTTATTCAATAAATAATATTTAACCCTTAGTTCTGAAGACTGTTCGTAATAATAAATTAACAACTTTTTTTAATAATAATAATAAATGGATAACTTTTATAGCGCCGTTTTTGTGGGAAAATCACCTTTACAAATTAATTTATCTAACCTATAATGTATCACTTAAGCTTATAACTAATAACTTACAGTTAAGATTTATTAATAATGGCTTACACCTAATATTTTTAACCAGTGACTTACAATAAGGACTTATAGCTTGTAACTAACAGTGAAATAGATGCTAACATTAAAAACATCAATATATACAGACATTTAAAAATGTCAGACGAACTAAATTGGCTAACAGTGAAATAGATGCTAACATTAAAAACATTAATATTTACACATACAATAAAATTAAAAATAAAACTTATAACCTACTCATTACCAAATTATTTACAACGTGGATATTCACAGACATAGTACAAGGAAATGCAAAGAAATCAGACTACCAGAAAGAATAAATCCAATGATACATGTTTTTTAAAGTCAATACCGCACCAGAGTCCCAACTGCTCCCAACCGACTAGAGCCAGTGTGACTATGGCATCTCCAAATGAGGAATTTTGTGAGACTGAAGGTAGTAGGGAAGGGAATGAGATAGGGAAGAGGAAGGTTGGAAAGTACTTGGCTATTCAAATCTGGTCACACAAACAAAACTCTCATAACACGTGGATAATTTATTATTAAAAACAGTAGTCGAAACTAAGTGTAAATCATTAGTTATTATGAATGATGTCTCAAAGTTTTTTTTTAATTTTAAATTTTATTTTTTATATAAATATATATGATTCAATAAAACAAATTTATAACTTTATTTCACTTTTATTTTATGACTGGACCGGTTTCAGCCTATGACGGCCATCTTCAGACTAGTCTGAAGATTGTCATAAAATAAAAGTGGAATAAAGTTATAAATTTGTTTTATTAAATCATTAAAATGGAATTCCACCACGAATTAACAGTTTCAAAATTAGACATAAATATGTATATTTTATTTTTTTAACGCCTTAAAGGCTTTTACATAAAATACATTTTAGTTAAATAAAGGAGTACAATAAATGGGTAGAATATAACACTAAAGCAAGAACTTAAAAAAAAAGTTTGTCCATAAAATATTTTTATATTTTTTCAATTATTGTGTTTTTTTTTGTTGTTGCCGATAATTTTTAACTCCACATTTTGTGTACAATAAAACTATCTTTCTCACTAGTTATGTAAGCAGTGGGAGGGAGTTCCAATCTTTTTCAAAGTCAGGTAGCCAAAAACAGTCCATCAAACGCAAATAAGGCGTCTTACAAGTAGAACACGTATTTATCGTCAATTTTAGACAGCCAGACATTCATTAATATGCGCGTTAGAGCTCCATTTACATATGATTAATATTTAAAGCATTCCCTAGTCGGAGAGTAGGAGAGTAGGCACCATTTTTCGATCCGTGCCGTTCAATAATTAATCTCAATATTGCGCCTTCGAATAATTTAACGGCTTAATGTGGCCGTCACTTGTCGGGCGGTTACGCAATCGCGTTGCACATCCATTCCGATTAAAAATGCAGTATGTTCAGATGCACAACTTGCTAAAATTCAATTAAATTATTCAGCCTGTGCTGAGATCATACGGACGTATGACAATACGTGTGGTCTCATCATATGTCGTAAATTATGCGTTGTATGCAAGATGTGACAGCGCGCCTGACTGGTGTCTATGAATGGAGCAAGTTGTTAGAAAAAAATGTTTTATTTCACTTTATTTGTGAGTCAATGACTTTTGTCATTGGTGGGTGTCTTCTGCATACCGCGTATAACAAACACTATTTCAGAAACATAACTTTACCACAACATTTAAGTGATATTTCACACAGATGGCGCTCTATAATTTTCCCAAGTATTGTTATGTCATCAACTAAGGTTAAATATATAACATATACAAATTAATATTATATCATATTATTGAAAAAGATCGTACCTTCAATTAAAGCACCGGTGCTCATATTCTCTATAAAAATGGTCATGGTAACAGATTAAATCATTTAGAATCACTAGAAATAAAGAAAACCATTACAATTAATAGTCATATTCTTTAATAATCAGTTAAATTTGTTCAGTATTCCAACATTAGATATACGAGTATTTCCCGCAATCTTATAAAATTTCTCATTTTTCTTTAATTACCTTTTCAGTTGACGTTTTTCCTGTTTCAATTCGTATTATCTGTCTCTTTCTCTCTGTTTCTTTGTTATAATGTTAAATCTTATTTTATTTTATTTTCTAACTGTTCTCTTATTTTATTTTATATTGTGTTCTCCCTCTGTATGTATGTATGTATTAATGCACACTTTGTATTTTTTGTTTAGTTTAATTTTGTACCCTGGTGATAATTAGGCTAAGCGAAATAGCTCGGTCATAAAAATTAAAAGAAAATCTGTGGTCTTATACTAAGTTATTATTTCATTTTCATTGAATACGTCAAACCACAAAGTGATTGCTTTCCACGAAAAAAATATATAATATTCACTATGTTGTGGTAGACTCGTATATTTCAGCGAAGTATTTGTGAAGAGTTTGTTTTATCACTAATACTCAATCTCCAAATATATCAACATTCCCAAATCTATTGCCAAGACTAATATATCAAACAATCTATTAACAAGTCCAATATATCAACAATATCACCAAACTCGTTGCCTAACTATTCCATTCATGGAATGAAGCGTAATCTACACCAGCACTTTGCTGAATGCCACAAATTATTGTCGAGTAGGTACTGTAGTTCCAGTATTTTGTGTTTTATTTATGGGTAATAGTTATAATTTCTTTCATTTTTATTTTGTGTTACTGTTGCCTCAATGTTGTTGAAATATTGTTCAACTTATCGTCGATGGAAATGCAATAGGGCTTAAGCGACACTTTTGTCGAAAATAGTTTAATGTTGTTTTGATCAGTTTTTTTTTCTCGATTGATACTGTACATTTTGGACCCTTCAGCCACCTAAAATACATTTACCATTTATGATAAGGCTTGACTCAAGCGGCGCAAGTTTGGGACTTTTTTGCTTTTTGTCGCTTCTCTAGCTAACTAATGGTGGTTAAAAAATAGTAAAATTGTGGCAATCTCTCACCAGCGTGATACAGAGAGTATGTGTATAGCTGTGTATTTACCACTTTCTTGAGATTTTTTCGAAACAAGCAAGGTCCTAGAAAAATCACCGATAATGTGTCATAAATCGCCAATTAGGGATGCCGACGATGAAATATGAGTACAAAAACACTAGAGTAAGTGCGTGCAATTCGAATCGAAGCCAATAAACTAGCGCTGTTAGCTGCCAGCTGCCGGCAGATTTTACGGCTCACCGATCAACACGTTCCGATTGGGCACTAGCGGATTGCCCGTCAAACTGACAGGAGTGACGGGCCAGATGAAAACGCCCGCGACCAGATCGGGCCATAAATCCTCCCGCCATATTTGCCGGGTAATTTGATATAAATCTCTTGATATTGTTATCGTGGGATCGCTCAATCAGATTGTTTGACATACACGACAGTCTATTATTAGGCGCCCACTCACACCGCGATATAGAAACAACGGTTATTCGAGAAATTGTTTAGTGCGTGTGGCACCACTACCCGGTGAAATACCACCCAATCCCATGAAAGTAAATAAATTTAAATAATGTAAAACAAATATGAAACAGAAACTAAAAAGAGCAATGGTCATGTCCGAGACTCGAACTAGGAACCTTTACTCTATCTGGGAGTAGCCATCAAGACCTCATTTAAAAGCTGCATTTTTAAAAGATCTCATACTTTTATTGAAAATTATTAATGTTTGAATTTTTACCGATTTTATGCTGCCATCTTTCGATTATAATATATTCAATGTTCTACCCGAACACATATTGAATATCTAGACGGTGTCTTGGATAAATATCCATTTTTTTAAATACCGAAGATCTTTTAAAATTTAAAATAAAAATTCAAATATAAATAATTTCGAATTGAAATATGAAATCTTTTAAAAATGCCGATTTCTAATGAGGTATTGATGGTTTAATTAACAGAGTGTTACTTCCGGATAGAGTAGAGGTTCCGAATTTGAGTCTCATTCATGACCATTGTTCTTTTTAGTTTCTGCTTTTTTTTCTGTTTCATATTTGTGTTTTAAATTATTAATATTATTGAAATATTTTAAAATAATTAACCATTCATGCTTTAAAATTAATTCTAATCTTAATAGTACAACAAAAATATTTAGCTTTTATGCTATTTTATTTGAATACCTATAAACAACCTGTCTTTCACATTTCGCGACACACTTCTCTATTTCTTAAACCATTATTTAGGTTAATGAGCAACTTAATTAGTCCAAGTGATTATATATTATTTAGTCCAAGCTCAAAATAGTTTTCCATGTTATTTGATTTCCAGAAAAATAAAATTAAAGATTTAATCACAAAGGTAGTATGGGTATCTACCTACCTGAAGCTTTTTTTTCTTTCGAAGTCCAACAATAAGTAAATTTTAATTGGTTGTTGTATTATTTAACATTCAGTTAATAATAAAAATATATAGCATAATTGAAATATTTTCTAGAGCTCCTTCCAGAAAGAGCAACATTCACCATTGAAGCATTGCTTTAGCCGCGTTTTGTGACCAGATCTGAATAGCCAGGTATTTCCCTACCTTCCTCTTATATAGGTCTCCTCTTCACTACCTCAAGCCTCACAACTTCCACCATTGATTGGGGTTGCCATAGTCTCACTGGCTTCAAACATTTGGGATTCAAGTGATTTGTATTTACAACAATCGGGACAAATTAACCATAACACAGTACGACATGCCAATAAACTCTGTTCCACTATTATCAATAACCCATCTTATTCCCTCCCTAACCTTGGTGAGTGAGCCTAAATAAAAGATTGCTATAAGCACACAAAACACAGTCTAGTATGTTAACAAATACAATAAAGCCAGAATAGTAGCAAAAGGCAGGCCACTAACCGGGTAGTAAAGATTAGCTCCTCTTTAATGCACCTCTAACCACAGTTGATACAGGAAGAGGGAGAAATATTCCTCGGCACTGTTCAAAATTTCTACAATAGGTATATGTTATTAATAACTACATTGAATATAAAGTAACCACGAAAATATTCTTCCTTCCAATGATAAATATGTACCATTGTGATTAATTTTTTAAATGGTGTACACATAACTATTGTGTTTTATACCATAAAGTAACTAATTTTCTAAGCACGTATTTTACTTTTATACAATGTAAAATCCAAGACATAATAATATTTGGATAATTTGTATAATGCAATTTTTGTGAAAACTCACCTCAAGGGCGCTGCTATACTATTCATTTATTTATTTATATACTAACAAACTATTGTACAATTACAAAAAAAAATACATAACACAAAATGGTAAAAAAGAGCAGCAGAGAAAGAACAGCACATCCATAATATTTTAATGAATCAATGGCAAAAATATACACTGGAAAGAACATTCAAGTCAAAGCCTGAACAAGGTTTTGGTAGAGTCGTAAAGAATGACAAAAATCATTTAGACTGGTACCAAAAATGTCAAGACCATGGCTTGTGTTAACAATTCTCGACATTCTGGATAGTGAAGAATGATACTTTTAATTAGTAGAGTGATGATTGAGGAACAGCAATTCAATTTTTTTCATACTAATGTAATTATATGTAATAAGTATGAGGAGTAAAGGGACGAAAAAACAGATTGAATATGTATTATTTACCATCTGTAGTGGGTCAACCAGTTTAGCACATGGGTATCTTACACATCTAACTAAACATTCTAACCAATCTCCTATTATATCCAAATTGTATATTTTAATGTATTTCTGTCTAACAAATTACAATCTAACATAGCTTTCTAAAATTCCTTTGAGCATGTATTATTCCATGCTTGGACTATGATACTTTTAGTTTGACCATGCCTATTTTGCGGTATAAAACCAGAGCTATTCTGTAAAAGCACCCACTATTATATAAGCATTCTATTCTCCTCGCACTCCTGTGCAGTGGTAAACCATGTTAAGTTTAAGGTTTAATTATAATGGTTTATACTTTTTTTCCAATGAAAAGTATTCAAGAGAAAGTGATTATATTTTACTCAACATCCCCAAACAAAAGCGCGCCTTACCCAAGGAGCATTCTGTCGGTCGCATCAACAATCATTACACACCCCTTGGAAGAAATTTTAAATTATTCGACCGGTCGGTGGCTGAGTGGACAAACGCGGCGGATTCCCACACGTCGTGCGTTCAATTCCTCTGCTGGCTAAGTCCTCCATCATTGGACAGGCAACATCTTCCGCTTCTTATGATGGCGGTAGGAGTTTTTCAAGTATTGTCAGGTTATTCGTAAACCGGGAATGTTTGTCTTTCTTTAAAGAAATAACATTTAAAAAAATAGTTCGCCTACCAAAATCTACTGTTAACCACGTTGGCCTCATAGGATAGCATAGCATATAACAATCATAAGAATGCTGATCTTCTTGAATCATATTAGTGTCAGAGCGACAATTGGCTCGTGGAGCCAATAGCCATTTGATTAACGAAATTGTACAGCCATCTCAGCTGTGCCTTTCCTTTATTACTCTGAGTGATCCCAATGATATATTTTTAATATAATGGGACACATGGAGAGGTACTCGCGAGCGTATTTCAGTCAGTTAATAATCTACTGTGTCAGCTGTTATGGGAGGCGGTCTATCATCTTTGCCTACTAATTAAGCGACATGGTATGATTAATATTTGGTTGTTGAAAACCACGCCATTGTTTAGTGAGACAAAATATTTATTCTTTACTTTGAACTATAGTTCAAAGTGAAATGTTGGATTTCAACGTTACTATTTTCAACCTTAACAAAACATCCGATTCGATGCGTTCATTTATATAATAGTAATTTATTGTGATGGAGTAGAGGAAGATAAATGGAAATTAAAGTTTGCGAAAAGAAGAACAGAATGAGTGAAAAAAAACATGTTTTGATTTAAGTATGCAGAATTGTTCCTTAGATAAATATCTGACAAGGAAAAATTAGATGAGTCGGAAAATAAAATAATGTGCAATTATTTTTTGAAAAATGACAAGTGACATATTTTTTTTATAGTGAATACCGCACAAGAGTCCCAACTGCTCCCAACCGTCTGGAGCCAGTGAGATTATGGCATCCCCAATTGGGGTGTGTTGTGAGGATGAAGGTAGTGGGAAGGGGAAGGAGAAAGTTGGGAAGTACCTGGCTATTCAGATCTCTCACAGATAGGTCACCAAACACGGTCAAAAGCCATTTCAAGCAATGTTTCGATTATGAATGGTGGCCTTTTACCAGGGTGATACTTAAAATATCTACCACTCTAGAACTTGCCGAAAATGTACTTTTTAATATTTTATATGTATTAAATGCATTATGACACATGTTTATTAAATAAAAGTTATTGGCGCACGCCGGGTATGAACCCGCGACCTTTGGATTCGTAGTCAAGCGTCTTACCACTAGACTAAGGAGGCCGTCAATGCCAGTATTTACAAAAATAAATCCTTAATTTTATTTTTGCTCTTCCGAAAGACTGCGTTTATCGACACATTCCGTTCTTCCTTGTGCACATAGATATGTGTCGTAGTACATTGAATTCATAAAGTCGAGGGGTAAAACCCTTGACTACAACCCAAAGGTCGTGGGATCAAACCCGGCGTGCGCCAATAACTTTTGTACAATGAATATGTGTCATAACACATTTAATACATATTAAATAATAAAAAGTATATTTGCGGCACGTTCCAGAGTGGTAGATACTCATAGTATCGCCCCGGTGAAAGACCATCATTCAGAATCTAAGCTTTGCTTAAAATGGCTTTTGCAGGGTTTGGTAACCAGATCTGAATAGCAAGGCACTTCCCAACCGTTCTCCTCCCCACTACCTTCATTCTCACAAGATACCCCAATTGGGGGTGCCAAAATCCCACTGGCTCCAGAAGGTTGTGAGCAGTTGCGTCTCTTGTGCGGTATTCACTATATATATATATATATTTTTTTTAAATACCTTGTCACTATTGAAATAAGACACAAGATCAAGCGTTTACGAAGTTTAACAAAACTCTTCAGGGACTTTAAAGAGTATTACTACTAGCGATGAGTCGTGTGAAGTGCTTCGTACTTCGTACAGTTCACACGTCACTCTGCGCTACACAGTTCGCTCCGACTCTTATGAGCGGCACTTCATATGAACTGTATGAACTTAAGCTTCGTAGAACTACGTCATAATTTGATAGATACTCGTTTTGTAATGTATTCCACGACCAGAGTTCAATACATAATACACAGATTAAATGGTTGAGGATTTATTGCAGTAGCTATGTCTCCTTGCGATACATTAATTTAACTTTAATTCGAACAAGCACTTTCAACACGCTAATTGGCAACTGAAAATGTACTGCGCCAAATTAATTCGAGGAGTGTAAAAAATAATAAAAAGTTCAAGAGAAAACGCGTGCAATATTACAGACGAACAGGAGCCAATACTGCAGCGACAAATAATGTTGCCAGCTGAGAGAAATAATTTATTTTTAACGGGTTATATCTAGTCGTAATTTTGGGAAAATGTTCGAGAGATTCCTTTTGATACGTCTAACATTACAGACGCATGAATCATTATTTTAGTGTAAAATTTTGCCAACTGGGCAACTTAAAGCTCAAAGCAGTAAATTATCACTAAACAGATTACCTCTATTCTAGATAATATTATGATGATGCGGATACTTTCTGTTGCGTATGTTAAATCTAGAAAATTAAAATAAAATATTGCAGTGTTAAATAATGCCAATTCAATAAGTTAAGCTTGAAGCAATAATTTATCTTTCAATGGTGTGTGTTTTTTTTTTTAATTTGTAGAAGCCAATAACTTAGTGTTTTGATATATTTAATGAAAATTAAGTAATAACTTTGTTTAAGACCACAGATTTTTTTTTATTTCAATGACCGACCGGTTTCGCAACAGTTTTCAAATTAGACAGGACGCCATTCTTTTTAATTCGTATTTTTCAGTTAACCAAGAACAAATTTAATAAAAATGAAATAATAACTTCGTATAAGACCGAAGATTTAATTTATTTTTTTATGACCGCCGGTTCGGCTTAGCTAAAGCATCATCGGGGTACAAAATTAAACTAAAAAAAATACATAGTTTGTTGTTATTACTCGTACAAACAAAGGGAGAAATAATAGTCCAAATTTGGTATATTTCATTAAATAGTCATAAAATTTCTCATTATTATTTTATCACCTTCTCGGTTGACGTTTTCCATTTCATATTATCTGTATCTTTATCTCTATTTCTATGTTAAAATTTGAATGTTATTCTTTTGTTTTCTTACTGTTCTCTTATTTTATTATATATTGTGTTCTCCCTCTGTATGTACGAGTGTATATCACCACACACTATGTATTTTTGTTTAATTTAATTTTGTACCCTGATGATGCTTAAGCTAAGTGAAACCGGTCGGTCATATAAAATTAAATTAAATCTGTGGTCTTATACAAAGTTATTATTTTATTTACTATTTTGTGTAAAATGTTGATACTTTCTGTTGCGTTAACTTTAATGGGGAAAAAAACAAAAATAAAAAACAATTTATTTTCAAATGTTGAAATCCAATGCTGCAGTTTTAAATGCTGCTAAGTCAGTAACTAACAACTCGAAGCAATAATTTATCTTTGAAGAAGTAATTCCCCATTTCGATATTTGGTAAATGTTGATACTTTCTGTAAGTGTATCTACAAACCTGCTGCCTATTTATAAACCTTGGCCGTAGGTCGTAAGGAAGTACTTAAGAACATAGATGAATGAACCACCAATAGATAAACATTAACCGATATCTTTTACAGCGACCGCATCTATAAAACATTATTTAATGGCTTGAATGGAATCATATGTGGTGGAGATTTGTGACTGAGACTCCATTCAAGATGTTGGTTTTAGTGTTAATAATATTTGATTACAAAGAATATATTTTTTGAACAGAAACAGTCGAGTGAAATTGGTTTCATTATGATGCAAGCAGTTTGGTCATAGATTGGAAAGCTTAAAATTAACTCACATCTTCTTTTAGAAGATTTTCGTCAGGGTATCTTCTAAAAGAAATTTTTTGTCAACCTTAACATTCCATTGACTCAAGTCAGAGTTAAGTTAGCCTTTTAGATGATTGGCGTATTGTACGGAAGCGTTGATACTATATAATATCGCCGCTGGAAAGGCAAAGGGCTTAAGCGACACTTTTTTCAAAAATTAGTTAAATATGCAGTTTTGATCAATTATTTGTCCTGCATCGAATGCTTTGACTCTTGTTTCATTCTGAAGACTTTTGTGGCCCTTCAGTCATCTAAAATATATTAACCATTTGGGAGAAAGCTTGACTCGGCGACACGATATTAAGACTTTTTTTAGCTTTTTGTCGCTTCAGGTAACTCAGTAAGTGCATTGAGTTATCAGAGTTAACTTTTTTTTTCAAAATCCAACCACGTACTAAAGACTTATGATTTTTTTGTGAAACAAAAAAAACTTAAAGCTGCTCTGGTGTTAAGAATCCAAAATGGCGCTTCAGCCCTTTTGCCTTTCCGGTGACGGTTAATTTACAGCCGTTGGATCCTTATAAAATATAATAACACCCCATTGTTAGAAAACTGCATAGAAAAAAACATCATTCACGTTATTTTGTTGTGTCTGCAATTCAATTTCCACAGTAAAGTTATATTTAAATCAAAATACCTAGAACAGATAAATTTTTTTTATAACCACTTTTATCATTCAATATCATGTCGACCGGTTTCGGAAGCACCCTTCCATCATCAGGACAATATTAACCTTCTTAATATTGTCCTGATGATGGAAGGGTGCTTTCGAAACCAGTCGAAATAATATTGAATAATAAAAGTGGTTATAAACAAATTCTTTCTGTTTTATTTATAAATATGGCAAGCCACAAAGTAAATGCTTTTTACGAATATGCAAAACACCTAGATTTGACTACGTATATTTTAAAACATAATCCAGTATTTCACATCTGATATTTTGAATTTTACCACAATTTTTCTTGAAGCACATCAATTTACTCGGAGATCATTTCGACCAGGTGATTGTGTAACTCATACTTGTACAAAATGAATCACAACTTCCAACGATATAACACACCTAGATAAGCACTGTGGCACAAGGATTTTGCACGATACCGAACTAGGGTGAAACGAGGTACCAACATTACTTCTTCGTTTCTTTGGATCGGATATCTATGGGCATTATTAAAAAATTAACTCAATGAAATAGGTGAAAAAACTATTTGCATATAAAAAGATCGATGGACATGATTTCAACCCCGACGTTTCAATTGTAATAAGAGGAGAAAATTATTAAAACACCTTATTTAGGCATAAAATATTAAACCATGAAGTCACGGTGTTTGAAAGAGAGAGTAGGGAGGCAGCGTGTAATATAGTTGTGAATGATGAATACTTAGAGCAAGTGAATAAGTTTGTGTATTTAGGAAGTATGTTTACTAAAAAAATGTCCAAGGAAGCAAAGCTAGTAGTCCACAATGGAGTGCTTATACCAACCCTGATGTATGGCAGTGAGGCGTGGAACTGGCAAAGGAAGGATGAAATTAGACTTAATGCTGTAGAAATGAGATCCCTGAGGCGTATGTGCAGTAAAACTAAAACTATGTACGACCGTGTTAAAAATGTGGATATCCAAAAATAATACAAAACCTGATGTAAGCGTAATTAAAAGGATCAAGAAAGGGATCCTTAGATGGTGTGGGCATGTAGAGCAAATTAACGAAGAAAATAGTGTGTGAAGAATATATGACGCGAAAGTGTATTGTAGAAGAATTCGGGGAAGTCCGAGGAAGACAACAATCATGAGAATCAAATACATGAGTCGGGCTATGTGAAGAATCAGAATAACAGAAGAGTATGTGGAAGACGATTTATGAATGTGAATGAAGCAAGGAGTGTGTGTCGAGACAGAGTTGTATGGCGATCCGTCTTCTATGCCTTCCCCTGCGGTCAAACGGCGTGATGATTACTTAGTTATTTATATGATACTAAAAATTGATGAAATTTTTTAGGTTTTGGTATCTCTATAAAGGGTGATCTAGCACCATGCTATATCAAGGTTCCTTCCAATTTAACCCTCATAATATTATAATTACAAGGCGCGCTCAGAGGCGTCGTAATGTTGATTTCCAATTGCTTATGACGGTGACGCGACAGCTCTAATGATGGTGGGCCGGGGAGCGACATTAAGCCCGCTTCCCAAAGATCTGGACCGTTTGAAATACTGTTATTATTACTAATAATGTTGTTCTAATAATTCGTGTGTGTAAATCGGCCTTGACGGATAACCTGTTGTCATACTAATTGTATAATATTACCTACAGTTGGAGCCTTCACAAAAATATACACCTCTAACTAGTTTATTACAAGATGGCATCGCACAAGATTTCGATAGATACTTATTTGACGGCCTCCGTGGTCGAGTGGTAATACGCTCGACAATGAATCCAGGGATCGCCAATTTAAACCCGGTGTGTGCAAATAATTTTAATTTAATTAATATGTATCATTTCATTACACATTTAATTCATGTAAAATTATCCAAGTACTTCCCAACCTTCCTCTTCCCCTCCGCGCTACCTTCAGCTTCACAACATACCCCAATTGGGGATGCCACGGTCTCACTGGTTCTAAGCGGTTGGGAGCAGTTAGGACTTTTGTGCGGTATTTACTATAAAAAATAAAATAAAAATGTTAGCTGATAATTTTTTAGGAGTGAATATGTGCAAGTTACCTCGCTGATCTTCTCGTATTGTTACACATGTTTATGTACTTGAAGTAACTATATATATGGAGGGAGAGCCTTAGATGAATTAAATAATGTAGATACGTTACTGAGACAACACGAGTGACTGCGCGAAACTAAGCCAACGTGGCATACCTGAGATTTACTGCGTTTAGTCTCGCACAAACATTCGTTTAACAAACAAGCTGTAACCAGCTGCCACAAACGCATCGCTGAAAGCTTTTTTCTGAGATAAAATGCCTTCCTGTGCTTTTGACAATTGTAAAAATCATTCGGGAACAAAAAACAAATCTCACGAAGTTTCTTTTTATGCGAAGTACACACAAATCACTTATTATTTCAATGAATACAATTATTCACAAACCAAATGGTATAAGTGAGATAGCGAATGCAGAAATACATAAGTGTGTGGAAGACAACCTAGCGACAGTACACGAGTACGTCGCATGCTAATTCGCTCGTAAGTTCTTTAGGGAAGAAAGGGCTTGTAACACGGAGAATGTAACGCGGGACGTTTATATAGCTATCTCATTCATACACACATATTCTCCTTGGTATGGCTATCCTTTTCATGCGTTATGAGATATCAGAGCTTGCCAATTGTATCGTTCAATTTGTATGAATATGACGTGTCTTATATTTTATGTATATGGGGAGAGCTATTTATTTTTACCCAACCTACACAAACTTGCAATAAATCACTTTCTCCGGGTTTTTACGTCGTACACCATGAGAGAGAAAGAGACAACAAATTTCCTAGACCGCTTTTATATACTGTAAGGATGATCTTAATGTCCTGGTTCACGGCGGGACTCCGTCCACATTTTTTATTATGCCACTAAACTTGACACAACTAAACGGTATTTTAGGTTAGATGCTATATTTTTGTTGATAAAAATACTGTGAAAAGGTGGCTATATGAGTAAACAAAAACATTATGACGATATGTGATATGAACGGATGTATACATACCGTAGCCCTAGTCTTAGCCACGCCCAGGTGCGCCGAGTCAGTTTAAAATCATCAAAAACAAGTCCAAAACTGACATCACTGCCTTGGATAGATACTACTCTACCAACTCTATGGCTATGTACCAAGGCAACGTGCATAGGTGATATCCCACAATTCAGATTCTGTGTTGTGTTCCACCTGTTGATAATATGAATCTTCTTATCAACAAACAATCTGGTCTGAGGGTTGGCCTAATACTCTGCGTGTTATTCCGGCGGTCACCGTTTGTTACAAGTTTTGTGTTTAGCTTCATTTTAAAGCATAAATAATTTACTTAAATCAAAGAAAATTTGCGGTTACTGACCTAGCCTTCGATTCCTGAATCTCTATTGTAAACATCTACTAGCAGTCACCCTTACATCAGCAGCGTCATCGGCTATCTGAAGGTTGTGATAAAACCAAAGCACTAACCAAAAACTTAAAAACAATAAACCAGATTCGGAGTATCAGGTCCTAAAACTTGGAATGTACTGCCACATGACCTAAGAGCTATAAAAAACCAGACAAAATCCAGAGAGTCATATCGTCGTTGGAAAGACAAAAGGTCTTAAGCGACACTTTGGTCAAAAATAAGTTATATATGCAGTTTTGATCATTTTTTTTTTCTGCATCGAGTGCTCTGACTCTCATTTGATTCTGAAGACTTTTGTGGCCCTTAAGACAACTAAAATATATTACCTATTAGGAAGAAGGCTTGCCTCAAGCGACACAAGTTTGGGACTTTCAAAAAGTTTTTTGTCGCTTCAGGTAACTCTATGAGAGCATTGAGTTACCTGAGCTAACTTTTTTTTTTAAATCCAACCAGGTACTGAAGGCTTAAGAATTTTATTGTAAAACTAACAAAAAACTAAAATTTCTCTGGTGTAAGCTTCCCAAAATGGCGCTTCAGCCCTTTTGCCTCTCCGGTGACGATATGTATTTATCGTCTATTTATTAACGCATTGAAGGTTTTTACATGTTTATATTAAGTTGTACAAAAGAGTGCAATAAGTGTATCTATAGTATATAACATTATAACAAGAATATAAAGTAAGTAAGTAGGTAATATGTAAGTAGATATTTAAAGCGCAATAGGCAGTAGGTTTATTATTATAACGTCGTAATACATAAACAGTTGTGATATCCGTAATATTGATCAGTATTATCATAAATCACATTTTCCTGAATAGTCTGAAAGTATATATTTTTTCCACTAATGCGTAAATTCTAAATCATTATATAAATACTGATTACCATCGATCACTTCGTAAGACCTATTAAAATCTGTATAAAGTAGATTTTTAAAAATATATTTGAGTTTTTGTCTACCTCCGTAAAGCGTCCTTGAGGTGATAATTCACAAAAATGGTGCATTAAAAAATAGTTAGGGATTACATTGTTTTAAAATGTACTACACGAAAATCTCTTTTATATTTTTGCAAAACTGAAACGTTTATTTTCTTGGAATAACAATGTATGGAGAGAGAGCTAATTATTTTTACCCAAGCTTTACAAACTTGCGATAAATCACTTTCTCCGGGTTTTTACATCGTACACCATGAGAGAGAAAGAGACAACAAATATAATACACCGCATCTATGTACTGTCGCGATGATCTTGGGCTCCTGGGTCACCGCGGAACTCCGCCCATATTTTTTATTATGCCACTAAACTTGACACAACTAAACGGTTTTTTAGATTAATATTTATTTTTTTAGATAACAATACTGTTTAAAAGTGGTTATACGAATAAACAAAAACATTATGTCGATATGTGCTATGTATGGATGTATAAATACCCTAGCTTTAGTCTTAGCCACGCCCAGGTCCGCCGAGTCAGGTAAAATCATCAAAAAACTGACTACACTCCCTTGGATAGATACCACTTACTCACCCCATACTCTAAGCTTATTTTATAATCCGGAAAGTCGAACATCGTAGTAACCCGTTGACTACAAAAAGGCCACAGCAGAAAAATAAATGTTACGTAATTTTTTTTTGAATAGTCATATTATATGACCAAACGCCTCAAAACCGTAGCGAAAACATTGAAATTATATAACAAAAATCAGAATAATTTAATTAAAATGTTGTTTGTTGGTTTAAACCTTTAACCGATAAAAATATGAACAAATTTCTTCCAGAGATTTCGAATAAAGCTATATGTAATGATGAAATAAAAATTAATTACTTTGTAGAAGACCACAGATTTTATTTTTTTATGACCGATCGGTTTCGCTTAGCCTAAGCATCGTCTGGGTACAAAATGAGACTGAACAGTTTTATTCATAGGTCATAAAAAATATAATTAAATCTGTAGTCTTATACAAGGGTATTATTTCATGTTCATTGAATATGTTAAACCAAAAAGTGATTGCTTTCTAGTAAATTGTAAAATTTGGTTGTAGTTAAGTTTGTATTGTTATTTTTTACTGATTATTATTATTTATCGTGTGTTTCTTATATATTTAAACCGTATTGTGTGCAGTTTTTTTCAGGTTGTTAGTCATTATTGCTTATGCACAGAATGCTGACTCATGAACAAAATATATGATACATTATATAAATATGTCAATTAACATTTTTTCAACCACTTTTGTAGATATTATCAACTTGTTCTAAGACCGATGGTCTGTTCTTCAGAATACGGTGTATTTTAAAATTAGGTTGTTGAAAAAAAGTGTTAATTAATATGGAAACGTCGCTAAGAACATTGCTATTATTAAAGAAGTGGAAATATAAATTTGTACGTCAAAACAACCGTACGTGTAATTTTTCGCACATTGGTAGAACACAAAATTTCAAAAATTTAAAGCGTATGGAGTGAATAAGATATTATATCGAAGAATTATGATTTTTATTGTAAAATAAACAAAAAACTTTTAAGTGATCTGCTATAAACTTCCCGAAATGGCGTTTCAGCCCTTTTGCCTTTCCGGCGACGATATGTTTTTTATTGCATGTTGGATTTCGATCCAATCAGAGCCCCGCGAGCCCGCCGAATATTTGGCAGGAGTCGGTCATCGATCGCCCTGCAGGAGCGATCAGCCAACGGCGGGCACACGAGACAACTATCGCTGTCTTGGTTCAACTTGATTATTTTGATCACTGCGCCGCAGTAAAACCTGGATAATTTAACGTTCTCCGGGGAGCCAAACTCTATTTCATAGTTTGTGACTTCGCGCTTTCGAGACGGGATGTTTCAACAGAGGTTTTCAAGGATGCCTACTACATCGCTTTTAACCTTAACATGACGCAAATGACGCTGGGTCACATTGACCCGAGGTGATTCCTAACGGTCATTTTGCTTTTTTCGCCCATCATACAATTTAACGTTTATCCTTAGATCAATAATATACAAAATGTAACGCTGTACATCGATCTGTAGTCAGTTTTTACTAAGTTTTACTGATTCGGTTGGACCTGGGCGTGGCTAGGACTAGGGTTACGGTATTTATACATCCATTCATAGCACATGTCGACACAATATTTTTGTTTATTCGTATAACCACTTTTTTTACAGTATTCTTTAAAAAATATATATACCATATAACCTAAAAAACCGTTGAGTTATGTTCAGATTAGTTGCACATCAAAACTTGTAGGCGGAGTCCCGGGAGATGCACGAGTCAACGAACATGGTTTCAATACTTTGAAGCGGTGTGAAATTTTGCCAAAATTTTGTTGTCTCTTTCTCTCTCACGGTATACGACGTAAAAACCCGGTGATAGTAATTTATTGCAAATTTGTTTAGGTTGGGTAAAACAAATTAGCTCTCTTCATATATATTTTTTCTCCGAGCGTTTATCTAACTCTACTTGAACTAAATGATTAAAAAAAAACCACTCATACTTGCCTGCCATTACATGCATGCTAAAATTACATTTGCCCAAAACATTTCATTCCGTATTGGGAATATTGCACTAGTTCCATATCTCTAAGCGAGGAAGTTGAAGACTGATTTTATATGGTTGTTGTAAAAGCAAAAGGGCCTAAGCTACACTTTGGTAAAAATGAGTTAAATGTGCAGTTTTGATCAGTTCTTTTTTCTGCATCGAATACTCTTACTGTCTTTTATTCTGAATATTTTTGTACCCTTCGGTCATAATAAATATGTGTACAATTTGAGAGAAGGCTTGACTCAAGCGAGACAAGTTTGGGACTTTTTTAGTTTTTTTTTCAAAATCCAACCAGGTACTGAAGACTTGAATGAATTATATTTTGGAACAAAAAAAAACTTTAAAGTGCTCTGGTGTAAACTTCCCAAAATGCCGCTTAAGCCCTTTAATCTTTCCGGCGACGATATTATTATGATGATAAGAAGTTCGTATGATCTCCTTTTTAGTCAATAAAATTATTGATTCTTTCATATTTAAAATACTCTACGCAAAATAGACAAATACTCAAGTTGCATTTTCAAAGTTGATTTTGCATAACGCTGCGTGGAAGATACTTACGAGGAAAGGAAAGAGAGAACCTGCGAAATTAAGAAAAGTTTTACTATAAAATATATTGGCATTTTTATTATTTTATCTTGTACGCAAAGAACCCTTATTTGGTAAATATTTATATTTTGGTTGAAAGCAATTACTTTGTAGCCATTTTGGATTAGTGGTTTGTTTTTGACAACTGGAAAGGTTAGTCACGTTTTTGTGTGTTCTTCGATTTTTTACTTTTGAAAAAAATACATCAAAGAATATGTATTAAATGTTGCGTTAAAAATGGAATAAAGTGCTCCAACGCACGTAAAATGTTGACTGTGGCATTCGGCGAGTCTACTTTGTCTCAAAAAAGTGTTTATAAGTGGTACAAGCGCTTTACAGAAGGCCGAGAAGATTTTGATGACGATGAGCGTCTTGGAGTTGTGGAAAACAAATCATGGATTTTATTCTTTGGTCCATTTTTTTTCGAAAGTAAAAAATCTAAGAACACACAAACACGTGACTAACCTTTCCAGTTGTCAAAAACAAACCACTAATCTAAAATGGCTGATAATGCTAACATATGTGTACCAACATAACAAAAAAAAACGATAATCGAATGTACACAGCCCGCGAAAATTCAAAATTCACCTTTTCTTTTGAACAGGCTATGTATGTATGCGTATGTATTATATATATATATATATATATATACGCACACTATCTATTTTTTGTTTGGTTTAATTTTGTACCCTGATGATGCTTAGGCTAAGCTAAGCCGGTCGGTCATACAAAAAATAAAATAAATCTGTGGTCTTATGAAAAGATATTTTTTCATTTCATTGGTAAATATTATAACAACAATACTTTTAGTTTATGAAATTTACTGACAAAAACCGGGTCACGATTCACGATAACCCAGTGTCATTGTCCGCGTTATTATTTCCACGTCATTGACGCCAGGTTAAAGATGATGTTTCAATTAATGATTGGAATTCATACCATTTTTTTCTTGCGTTTTACCACTCGACTTGGCTTGATGTTTGTATCAAATAAATATTATTTTAAGGCTCCTCAAATCGAGATGGAATTAACATTGCGACTATTGTGAGCTAAAGAATGTGACACTAAAGTGAATTAAATTCCAAATAGAATATGGTGGATACTTAGCTAAGTATCGCCCAGTGAAAGACCATTATTTGGAATCGAAATGTGGCCTGAAATTGCTTTAACCGTGTTTGGTGGCCAGGTCTGAATAGCTAGGTACTTCCCAGCCGTCCTCTTCCTCATTTCCTTCCCTTCTCCATTTTCTTTCCTCCCCCACTACCTTCATCCTCACAACAAACCCCGATTGGGGGTGCCATAGTCTTAATGGCTCTAGGCGGTTGGGATCAGTTGGGACTCTTGTGAGGTATTAACTTTAAAAAAATACCTTTTTTTAAAACTATTTTTTTTTCAGAATTTTGGGAAATTAATGCAATCCCACGCATTCTGCTAAGTATATAATCAATAATTATAAACAATATGTCAAATATTTAATAAAAAGCTGTGTCAAAATTTTAAATAATTATACGTCAAAAAAAACGCACCCACCTAATGACGCACTGTTCAAAACGTCGCAATATTTTGTAAAAAGGTAACATTATTGTTTGAAATTAATAAAGTCTTCTTTGAAAAATTCGTTATCAAACGAAAACCCAGCCCATTGTGATTTATTACGAAACAAAAATATTACATTTCAATACCAGTTTCTGAAGAGGAAAATTTCTTCTTTTTTATGCTTACTTTCATTATTTTCTGTTTGTATAACTAAACAAACTTTGACAGATTTCTCACATAATAAAATTTATTACGGTTGTTGCTGTTGGCGTATCGCTATGCAAAACGTGCCTATACCTAGATCTACCCAAATAAATATATTTTTTTAAATAACTAGATACTTCTATTGAACGAAAAATATACAAAAATTTAAATAATATCATTAATCAACAAAAGATATATGAAACAGAGAAAAGCCAGAAAATAAAAAAGACAATCCTCACAACCGAGACAAATATATTTTGCACGAAACTTTCACACTATTGACTAATGTTCAGAATAGTGATTTTTTAAGCGATAAAATTATTATACTAACCGTGTCCACAGAAAAAAGTAAGACGAATGGTTTAAGAAATTAGGTTTTGGGAGAAATTTATTTTAGGCATCTATCTCTGTAATACTTTTTGCTGAAAAGGATTTGACGTTTTTATACCAATCAGCGCCGCCCGCATTTTTTTTAACCTTAAAGGGAAAAAAACCCCCAAAAAACCCCCCCCCGGTTTAAAAAAAAAAAATTTTTTCCCCGGAAAAAAACCTTTTTTTTGGGGGGGGATTTAAAAAAAAAAAAAAAATTTTTTTTGGGGCCCCCCCAAAGGGTTTTTTTTGGGAAAACCCCCTTTTCCCTTTAAAATTTTTTTTTAAAAAAAAAAAATTTTTTTTTTTTTTTTTTTTTGGGGCCCTTTTTTTAAAAAAAAAATTTTTTTAATTTTTTAAAAAAAAAAAACCCCAAAAAATTTTTTTTTTCAAAATTTTTTTTTTTTTTTTAAAAAAAAAAATTTAATTTTTAAAAAAAAGGGTTTTTTCCCCCAAAAAAAAAAAACCCCCCCTTTTTTTTTTAAAAAAAAAAAAAAAGGGGGGGGAAATTCCTTTTTTTTGGGGGGGGGAAAAGGGGTTTTTTAAAAAAAAGAAATTTTTAAAAAAAAAAATTTTTTTTTTTTCCCCCCCCCCAATAGACTTGTCAACTCATGAATTGCTGTTCCTCAATTTTTGATACTAATCTACTTCTCTCTACTGTTTAGAATATCGAGACATTTCGTTGGTTTGAAGCATTACCAGTCTACTTGATTTTTGTCATTCTTTACGACTCTACCAAAACCTTTATTTGTTCTTTCTAATTCATATTTTCGTTCTGTTTTTGTTCTTGAAGCATTAAAATATTGGACAAACAAGTACCTTTCATTTCGTGTAATCTTTTTTTCTTTTGTAATTGGACAAAAACAACATATAAATAAATAAAAAACAGCAAAATTCTCCTTCTTTGAACAATATTTTGGATGCCTCTTGGTATTCATCGTCAGAGGATACAGAATAGACTATGGAATTTTGTTGAATTATTGTCTGAAAGAGACGTAGCACAACAATAACATCGGTTTTATAGATCGCAGTTTTGTGATAGTTAACAAGTGCGCTTTATAGTTCAATTGCACAACACGGGTTAACAGTGTTATCACTTCCAAATCAATTTCATAAAATAAGAGAAAACAAACGATTTAAATAAAAATAAATTACATTAACTATACACAGGAGGCCTTGAGGAAAATGATTTCCCTCAGAGTGAAGGAGGAAGGAAATACGGACGCCGGAAAATCGTTCCACAGCCAAGCTGTTGAACATAATAACGAGTCGTAAAAGCGACCCGTTTTCATGTATTGAATGTCGACCGGCTACAAATGTTGGGCGTGCGTTTGGCGGCTATGCACCGGTGCCGAAGGGATCAATGACGCAAGTTCCTCGGAGCATCTTCCATTGAAATACCGGTAGAACAAGGACAGCATTCCCACACGACGTCTGTGTTCTAAAGATTGCAATCCGTTTGTTAATATAGGAGAATCTATCAAACATACCGCGCGTTTCTGCACTGAGTCAAGGGTTTTTTTTTTGTATGTAGGGGCTCCAGAGCAGAGGTGGCTGTCAAATTCAACAGTGGGGCCTGTTCAGTACGCCTAAGGCTCATAAAGATGGTGTATAAAAAACAAAGGACATAGTTTCACAAATAGCATCAATGCTTGTCGTTTGAACGAAGCTTCATTTAATAATAATATTAATTGGCTGATTTCTATGGCGTCGTTTTCGTGAAAGAAATATTACCTCAAAGGCGCTTTGCGGCATAATTGACATAACCTACAGCTTAATCACTAAGATTAATAACTAGTGCCCTATAACTTATAACTATGTACTCACAGCTCAGAGCAATAATATAGAGAAAGGAGCGCTTCTGTAGTCAGTATTGATGATTTTTGCCTGACTCAGCTAGACCTGGGCGTGTCTAGGACAAGGGCTAGGGTATTTATACATCCATGCATAGCACACGTCGACATAACGCTTTGTTTATTTGTAAAACCACTTTTTTACAGTATTGTTATAAACAAAAATATAGCATATAACCAAAAAAACCGTTGACTTATGTCCACTTATGTTGCATATCAAAACGTAGTGGGCGGAGTCGCCAGAGACGCAGGAGACGGAGAACATGCTTACATACCGAATGGTGGTGCTATATTATTTGAGAACTTGTCTTGTCTCTTTCTCTCCTCGCGGTTTACGACGTAAAAATTCGGAGAAAGTGATTTATCGCAAGTTTGAATAGGTTGAGTAAAAATATTTAGCTATACTTCCTTATACCGTTACTCCAAGACTCACAGCTAATACTTATGACTGGTGACTTAAAATTTAGACTAACAACTGATACTTGTTAATATTAATTTACGCCTAAAACTTATAACTAATGATAAACAATAACATATTTACATTGTGTAATGGCTGTTGCCCGTACTGTCGAATCTAGGGTAGAAAAAAAAGCAATAAGCAATAGTAAAACTAAGTATAGCACTTGGACTGAGTGACCAAAACTGTAATTAAGCAAATTAACGTTATTGTGGGTATGATATTTAAAAAGGTGAGTCTTTAGTTTTGCTATTTATTTATATTTATGCAAAATATATCTACATCGCGGCTCGACTACTGTAACGGTATTTACGCCAGCCTTCCTAAATACCAAACTAATAAACTCCAATCAGTTTTCAATGCTGCAGCAAGGCTTTTCACTGGGGTATCTAAATATTCGCATATTTCAGAGCACCTTCGGAACCTTCACTGAATCAAGTGCACTGAAAGAATCCAGTACAAGTTGTGCTGGATGGTGTTTAAATGCATTAACGAAATGGCCCCACTGTACATCACCGAATTATGCGTTCCAGAAAACATTCTTCTAAGGCAGTCGACCCTAAGATCAGCAACGTCATCGGCTATCGGAAGGCTGATAGAACCCAAACGCAATCCAAATACTAAGTTTGGAGATCGCGCTTTCGGAGTATCGGCGCCGAAGGCTTGGAATAAACTCCCTCCTGAACCAAGATGTAAAACGAACCCAACAGAATTTCGGTCCAAACTGAAAACTTACCTTTTTAGACTCTCATATCCTTAAATTCATTAAGAGAATCTCGATATAATCTGTCTCTCGACGAATCACCTTTAGATATTCAAATTTTAACCAAAACCTGTACTGTACGACAAATTCAGAAAGTTTTATATCGCTCCCATGCTCTAGATAGGAAGAAAAAACATAATTATAATTTGAAGTTAATAAGTGTGTCTATCTGATGGGACCTGTTAGGTAAGTATGTTCCTGTATATATGTATTTTTTTAAACTAGGAATTAATATGTAATAATAGAAAGTAAGACCTGTACAGCGCCCTTGAGGTGATTTTTCGCAAAATGGCGCTATAAAAATCATCCAAATATTATTATTATTATTATTATTATCCGCAATGACGTTACAAAACGTCATTGGACATCCGAGGCGATTCGGTTCAACAACAAGATTGCATCTACCAGCAGCACCAACTTGCGGTTGAACGAACCAAAATTCAGCCGAGGCTTATTGCACAGACGAGACAAAAAAAAATAGTGCAAAAGTCATTTTGGAGAGCAGCTCCGGCTGAGCCGAATGTCGCACGTGAATGTGTACACAGATGGCAGAAGGCTTATCTTATTTGAATGCTTTCTTCCCATTTTACTCGATAGTGCAAGCCGCTAGCCCGCTCATTGTTTATGGCGGTCATTGCACCGAGCGCAGGAAGGAAACAGTGTGCCCTAGATACGGAATAAACATAAATAGTTGGCAAACAGTTGCCTGTTTTGGTTTGTGTGGGTATTAGGAGAGTATTGGAGAGTAATAAACTCAGGAAATTTATAAACTTTCATTGTGATAGGCCGACTGGTGTTGAAAAACAGTGGTATAACTACAAATCAATTCCGAGTAAATAATAACGTTTCTTGAAAGGCAAAAGGACTTGCTAAAAAAATAGTTAAATATACAGTTTTGATCAGTCCTCTTTTCTGCTTCGAATCCTCTGACTGTCATTTGATTCTGAAGACATTTATGACCCTTCATTCAGCCATCTAAAATATATTTACCATTTGGAGGTAGGCTTCACTCAAGCGACAAAGTTTGGGACTTTTTTATATTTTTGTCGCTTCAGGTAACTCAGTGAGAGCATTAAGTTAACTTTTTTTTCAAAATCAAACCAGGTACTGAAAACTTAAGGATTTTATTGTAAAATAATAAAAACCTCAAAGTGCTCTGGTGTAAACTTCCCAAAACGGCGTTCCAGCCCTTTTTCCTTTTCGACTACGACATGTAGGTTATTTATAGATTACCCAGATTTTAGCTGACAAAGAAAGCTTTACTTATTAACGAAATATGTATTTTTTAATAGATTACCCTTATACTTGATTAATAATTGTTAAAATGTTTATATGCATATCTTTTATTTTATTTGTTTTTGATAGTGAATACCGCACAAGCGTCCCAACTGCTCCCAAACGTTTGAAGCCAGTGAGACTATGGCATCATTCAAGGTGTTAGGGAGGAGAAGGAGATGGGGAAAAGGAAGGTCGATAAGTTCCTCGTTCAGATCTAGTCACCAAACACGGATTAAGTCATTTCAAGCAAAGTGTAAATTCTGAATGGTGGTCTTTTACCAGGGCGATACCCAATGGTATCTGCAATATGCATAATGAAGGTGCCGCAAATATACTATATTTTATTTCGTTAATGTGAAAAAAGCCATATTCATTGAACCAAATTTATTTGCGCACGCTGTTATTTGAACCCGCGACCTCTGGATTCGTAGTCGAGCGTCTATATATATATATATATATACATACATATATATATATATACTATACTATATATATATATATATATATATATATATATATATATATATATATATATATATATATATATATATATATATATATATATATATATATATAAATGTATATCGGTTGTATGTTGTACTTTAGCAATATCTAACCAATTTTTTGTATTTATGTTACTAGGATTAATATTTTGCTGTATAAATGTTCGTAACTTGATTTTATCATCAATATAAGGAGCGCTGTCGGAGTTATTTTAAGAATATGATCCCCCGAATGGGGTCATAAAATTTTTATGTTTAAGTTTATCCTAGTAAAGTGCACTTGAGGTGAAATATCTCCAAACGCTACATAAATGCAATGTTATCATTAATATTATGAGTGGTATTCCAGGTACTTTCCTACCTTACTCTTCCCATCTCCTTCTCTTCCCCACTTTTTTCAGCCTCACAACAAATCCGAGTTGGGGATTCTGTAGTATTAATTTGCTTGTATATCGCTCGTTCCAGTGTGGTAGATACTTGCAGTATTGCCCTGGTGAAAAACCACCATCCGGAATAGAAACGTTACTTGAAATTATGTTGGCCGTGTTTAGTAACCTGATTTGAAAAGCCTTTTATTCCTTTTCTCCACTTTACTCCCTCCTCACTCTAATTAGGGATGTCATAAGCCTACTGCGATAACCACAAAAAGGTAATAAAACAATAAGCTTTTTATAGGTTGGGCATTCAACTTTCTAGAAATAATATGCTATTTGATTATACATGATTTTATCTACGTTTAAAACAAAGGGCAGTATAATTTCAGCATTAGTAATTGTATTTATTTTACGTTCAACTAGAAACTAGAAACAACATGCATTTAAAGTTACAAATTAGATCATTTACAAACCACAAATAATAATCCATTATTATTCATGTGAATACTAAAACCGCGTCAACCAAACAATAATTATGATTGCAAGTTATATTGTTTAGTTTTCCTGAATAGAATTATACCACGATAGAACACATTCGACTTCATAATAATATTTTTATTTGGTATTTTGTCATAGGTGCCTCACCAATTAGATTGGTATGTAAACATATAATTTTTAGAAGTACCGTTTGACGCACACTTCGTAGCGTACTATAATATTGTTACTCGTAAGCATGTAATGTAATAATGTGAAACTAGCAGATAAAAACCCGCTCCCTCAAAAGTTGGGAATTCGAATTCTGACGACTATATATTGTTTTACGTACATTCAAAAATACCAAATTATGAACTGAAAATACCAGCATTTGGACTAAAAACGCCAAAATAAATGCCTAAAAGTATACGATAAAAACAAAAAAGTCCAAAATATGCATGTTTTTGTAAAAACTTAAAACAGATACGATTTTTTTTATTAAACTGAGGGCAGAACCGTCGAACGTATGTGGAAAATCAAGTACTATACAGACTCGAGTAATCAAATTTCAAAAACGTGAATATTATGTACTCATAACAAATATTGAATATTTCATTTTGAAATTAGAATTAACTTTAAAGCATTATTGCTTATTTTTTTATATTTAAATAACATCAATAATCAACATCACAAATATAAAACAAAAAAGCCAGAAAAAAGACAATGGTCACAACCGAGACACGAACTCGGATCCTCTAATCTATTCGGGAGTAACGCTTCAACCAATTCAGCCATTGGGACCTTATTAGAAACCGACATTTTTAATCGATCTCATACTTTTCATTGAAGATTATTGATGTTATTTTTTGAAGTTTTAACGTCTCTCGGTTGTGACCATTGTCTTTTTATTTTTTTACTTTTTCTGTTTCATATTTGTGTTAATTTAATTCTTTCATAATTTTTTTCACAAAAACACCATACTTTAATCAACTACATGTCTCGGAAAAGAACCAAAATTGATACAAAATATGATGAGGTTATAATCTAAATACCTTGCCATCCCCAACTTTTGAGACCCCGAGAGAACAATATCAAAAAAAAAACTTCCGTGCCGAGACGGCTCACCCTAATGAACACCTAAAGTTACACCTATTTGCACATAGCATTTTTTGTAAAATTCCGATTTTATGACTACGTTGCTATTGAATACATACCGTTCTAATGTCTTATTGATGTAATTTTTTATCAATACGTATGCATTAAAGTTTGATTGATCAATTAAATGGGTCATGTTATTGATTCGATGATTGAGTCATTAAATTGGGCAACGTTACCCTTTTATACGATGCATAATAACTCTTATGAAATCATAAATATATAGATATGTAAAAATATGCTTCACTGCTATGGGATCAGTTCTGGAAAACTCTTGACGTCACATAAAATGGAGAAAGGGAAAGCTTTTTTAAATTTGCTTATTTTAAGGTTTTAATTGATTTGGACGGTACTCCACGTTATATAGCTATTGCAATATTGAATATACTGAATCTGTCAGATAGTGTTACTGAGGAGGTACTAATTTTACTATTTTTTTAATTAATTATTTTCCAAATTGTATAACTATGTGTGGTATAGTTAACATAAAAATACTAATATTAGAATTGAAGTGATAGAATGACAGCCTCCATAGTCGGTTCAAACCAAACGTGCCCAAATAACTTGATTTAATTAATATGTGGTATAACACACTTAATTCTGTAGAATAATATAAAGTATATTTACGGCACGTTTCAGAGTGGTAGAAACTCTCAGTATGGCCCTAGTGAGAGACTATTCAGAATCAAAACGTTGCTTAAAAATGGCTTTAAACGTGTTTGGTGACCAGATCAAAATAGCCAGGTTCTTCCCGACCGTCCTCTTACCCATCTCCTTCCCCTCCTTACTGTATTAAGCCCCACAAAATATACCCCAGTTAGGGATGTCATAGTATCACTGGCTTTAAACGGTTGGGAGTCTTGTGCGGTATTTGCTATAAAAAATAAAAACAAAAACAGATAATTAATTGAAGTATGTGGAATATTAAGAATAAGGCCGTCGATATAAGCACTCGGTCGACGTATAAAGCAAATAATTATTTTCCTGAAGCTGTAAAAAACTAGAAAACCGTGAGCTCTGACATCAAGAAAGTTGCGCAACAAAACAACAGTTACTAACTCGCAACGTTATTTATTTCCATTTTAAGTAATGTGATTTAAGTTAACTGTTAAAAAATAAGCCAAGACGCCATATTGATTGCTCCAAATTTTTAAATCTTTCAGTGAGAAAAAATAGTAGTGAACTCGGGCGCAGCTGTTTTAAATTTAATTATGTTGGGTAAATAGCTATTTTTTCCTACTAAATTCCTCAATAAATTTTCCTCAATATGAGCTACATACAAATGATATCAGCACGCCTGCATAACGTGGTATAGACTTGATATTTTTAAGCATAACCATATATTTTCCTCATTCATTCTAAATTTTTGGAGTTATGGGGGAACTAATGCCTCCTATTCTCCGTCATTTCAACTAAGGGAACTGGTGAGAATTTATTGACAAAAACTGAATTTATTGGTTGTGTGTGTGGGTTGAATTTTTTAAATGGGAAAATAACTTTATATTTAAATTTCCACTGTAACGCTTCTTTTACGTTAGAACTTTTTTTAGGTAAATTAATTAATAAAGTCCCGCGATGGGCGACAGTTGTAACGGGTTATTTAAATTATAACACAATTTTAACAGACAACACAATTAGTTTTTATTGTTCGGGGTACAATCAATTTGCAAGTTCAATTCACAATGATAGGACAATATACTATTACAAACAAACACTTGACATTCCGGTCGTAAAATATATAATAAACCTTTGCACAATAGCTTCGGTGTACTTGTATTTCCTTTCCTGGGTTCACTGAGAAACAAGTTCCACCTGTATCAGTCCTCCCAAAGGAACTTCTAAAGGACACCTCCGCTCTGGATCCACCGTACATCAAGCAACCATTGACTAAGGGTTCTCGTGTCGGTCCTGGCAGAGGGTTACAGGAGGGCCGTCACTCTGGATCCACTGCACATCGAGCAACCATTAACTAAGGGTTCTCGTGTCAGCCTTGGCAGAGGAGGGTTAAAGGAGGTGAAGGGGTTGCGTCGACTCTGAATCCACTGCACACCAAGCAACCATTAACTAAGGGTTCTTGTGCCAGTCCTGACAGAGGAGGCTGAAGGGCGCGTGAGGCACCGGGTAGGAAGGATAGGAGGGGAAGGGGTTGCGTCGACTCTGAATCCACTGCACACCAAGCAACCATTAACTAAGGGTTCTTGTGCCAGTCCTGACAGAGGAGGCCGAAGGGCGCGTGAGGCACCGGGTAGGAGGGGAAGGGGTTGCGTCGACTCTGAATCCACTGCACACCAAGCAACCATTAACTAAGGGTTCTTGTGCCAGTCCTGACAGAGGAGGCCGAAGGGCGCGTGAGGCACCGGGTAGGAAGGGTAGGAGGGGAAGGGGTTGCGTCGACTCTGAATCCACTGCACACCAAGCAACCATTAACTAAGGGTTCTTGTGCCAGTCTTGACAGAGGAGGCTGAAGGGCGCGTGAGGCACCGGGTAGGAAGGGTAGGAGGGGAAGGGGTTGCGTCGACTCTGAATCCACTGCACACCAAGCAACCATTAACTAAGAATTCTTGTGCCAGTCCTGACAGAGGAGGCCGAAGGGCGCGTGAGGCACCGGGTAGGAAGACTGCCCTCTAGAGATGAAACATGACCTTTTATAGGCCGTCACAGCTGTGAATATACCTTCCAGGGGTCACATTTGCGAACTTAGAGCGGCGGGGATTAATTTAGACCAATAGCATTAATCTCCCTAATTCGTAAGGAATGATGCGATGCTAGAACGAGAAAGTATTCGAGATCGAAGAACTGATCAATACGCTCGGAATTTGAAAATAACGAAGATGGTTGTTACACCACTTTATTTCAGCAACTAAATATGGGGATAAAGTATTGACATTGGTCTAAGATTGTTGGGGTCTTCTTTTGGGAAGAACCGCCCAATACAATTGATGGATCGGTTGGGAATGAATGGCAGTTTATTGTAAAATGATTTGGCTGTGTCAAGAATGTGTTGACGAAGGGTGGGGATGTGTGTGTCTCTATGTATGATGGTATTCCTGACAAATCATGGACTTTTTGTGATGTTGCGAAGAGTCTTATTTTGGAAGCTTTCTGATAGTTTAATATTACATGTTCCCCAGATGGGAGATGCATATGTGAGGGTTGCCCTGATGGTGGAAATGTACAGGAGAAGTATATTTTTTGTTGATAGCTTGCTTTGTTTATTCATGAGGGAGTATAGTGCTCCGTGTCTTTGTCTAGCTTTTGTTAGTGTATTTTTCGCATGTATGTTTCATCGTAATTTTCTATCAAGAGTAACTCCTAGATAACGAACTGAGTTTTCCCAATGAATCATTTTACCATTCACTATCACTCAATTATCAGGTTAACGTAAGGTACACTTTTTATTTTTTTCCTTCTGGAAAATACAATTGCGCCACTTTTAGAGGGGTTAACATTTATTCTCCATTTGATGAACCTACTTTGGAGTGTTTATATTTTTTCGAAGAATTTGAGCTATCTTTCTAGGAGTAAACTTTCCTCCTAATTTACGTATTGATGAAAATAGCGTGGGTTTCGGGTGCTAGTTATGTATGTCCAACAAAAGCAATCTTAAAGCTAAAAATAGAATAGGCGTCATCACTTAGTCGGTTATCATTCTACACATCCACATAAAGATAATCCTGTAAACGCTGTATTGCTGCAGGTAACAAAAGCATTGTTTTATTGTTAGCTGTTTGCTGTTGTTTGCAGGGCCACCGCGAGGGATACGACCGCCTGCAGGGCCGCTTCCGCGACATCTCGCGCTCTGTACAGTAAGTACTGATTTAGGGAAATTCGAAGATGATTTAATTAATATTTTAAGTCAATTTTAATAAGATCTTTATTTACACGGCGTCCCTTCAAAGATGCCATTTTTTGCACAGTTCGAACGTATGGTGGATTCGTCAGCGAAAATAAATAGGCCCTAAATTAAGAAGGGTCATCCGGTAAAAAAAGTCCCGGTTTAATATAGAAATATGAACGTGAATTCAAGATCTAGAAACGTCACACAGATTCGTGTGAAGGGAGTATCAATATTATTTTATGCAAATTCTCACAACTATTTTAGAGTTCCTTTCTCAGCTTGTTCGTTATTTTTACACAGACCTTGCATTATTTACAAATCCTCTCATTCGTATTCCCATCCGATAGGTTTGAATAACGGCTCTTATTTGCATTGTTATTTATAAATATAGGCTATTTTAGATAATACTTTATTTTCTCATGCATGCAAACTTTTTAATTTTTTTATTATCAAACATAATACATAGTAGATTATATAAAACAGAGATTATACATTTTAATGTAAAGTTTTATATTAATATATATATATACATATATTTTTAAATCTAACATTTGATTATAAATTATAAAGGTGTACCCTCATAACAAAGCTGTGCTTGTGTTTATGAGAGGGTGTTATTTATTTAGTTACTAATAATTTGCTGTAATGATTTTTCAAAAATATTTTTTTTAAGTTTTCAGTGTAGTTTTTTAACTGTATTTTGAATTCTTTGAGATCATCATTAATCAATCTTATTTTTTCCGGTAAACTATTAAGAATTTTATTGCAAGATATTTGTAACTTTGCTGACCTATTGTTTTTTTACATATCGGGATCGTACAATATGGTAAGTACATAATTGATCTCATCTCTTCAGAAACCTATATTCATACATTAATAAAACAGTTGAAAACCTAAATTTCCATGCCTAGGCTAGCCCGTCAGTACCTACCTAATTTAAATAAATATATTTTTTAATCACACTTCACCCGAATTCTTGATTCACAGTTTTTTTTCCTTTTCATAGTGAGTCCCAACCGTCTGGAGCCAGTGAGACTATGGTATCCCCAATTGGGGTATATTGTGAGGCTGAAGGTAGCTTATAGAGGAAGGATATGGATAAGAGGAAGGTTGGGAAATACCTGGCTATGTCTGGTCACCAAACACGGCTAAAGCCATTTAAAGCAAAGTTTCGATTCTGAATGGTGGTATTTCACTAAGAAGATACTTCGAGTATCTACCACTCTGTTATACCAAACCTTGAAACTTTTCACGTCCCGCGACATTTATAAATAATTTATATTGTGATTACCAATTTTCGATCATTTCATAAATAGTAGAGTGATCAAGCATTTTCTGTATAGTCCCTACTGTTATAAAGCTAGGCGAGTATAATTGTTATGATTTAATAATTTTGTGTAAATATTACTAACGAATCAGTCGCGAAGACCGCCGAAACAAACAGACGCAAATTCCAATAGCCGCCCCTCGGTTCGGCCGCCCGTAGCCACCACAAACTTTGCAAGAGTGCGTCGCCCCTGGCAGTTTGTCTGCATTACGAATTACGACATGGCGGCGGTTGCTGCAATAGTTAATTAAAGCAAACAGAAACACATCTCCGTGACGCGAAACAAATTTCCCAGGTAAACATTTCAGGTAACCAGAGGTATTTACAGCTGAACCATGTGGGAACAATACGCCGCCAGTTCAAATATAATACATGGAATCGGACCCACGTTTCGGTAGAAATTGGTGGCGCGTATTATGTTCTAGTTGCTCGTGTCGAGGAAATGGGAAAGAAGCCTTATGCGTGAAAAGTCATTGGGAAAAACGTAACTAGGTCATTGTGTATAATACGTAAGCGGCAGATGCGTACAGCTACGTTACTAATTTGAAAATATCAAGTTTTTTTTTCAATTTTGAACGTTTTTAATGGAAATAAGTATTTTTTTTATTTTTATTATTTTTTATTTACCCTCGAGGCTTTTACACAAAATAATAGACTCATAAAGAATGTAAAAATATTGTCCAAGAAAAAAAAGTTTTGAATATTAGGTACATGCAGAGTTAAATAGTTTCATTAAATAAATTAGCTCTACTAGATAAAACAATGTTGTGATATTGACGTACTAAATGTATCAACTTTATCTGAGTATTTGTTTCCCACGTGTTGAATTTGTCGCATAGGAATATAATATTACGAGGTTGAAATAGAATTATCATTTTTCAATTTTCGCAATTTTCTAGAGTAACTTAATTAAACGTGTTTTCTTTGCATATTTTGAAACATGTATAGAAAAACCGTTCAAAATATCATAAACAAAAATTAAAGCTTTTTTTTCTAAAATCGGAAACAAATGTAACTGAAAGTCGCTGTTGAATGAATAGCTTCTCATAATCGACTCACGTACTACCTACCTAATAGAAATAGAGGTTACAACGGAGCTCTCAGCGGCAGTACCATATCCTGTCCTGTAATATCCTGTCTTTCCGTGTCGTACGAAAGAAGAGAAAGCATATTATTAGAATTCCATGTACGACCGCATAACGAATGTGGAGATCCGAAAATAATGTAAGGTTGGTGTACCCAAGCGTAACGAACAAGATTATTAAAGGGACACTTAGATGGTTTGAGCGTGTAGTGTTTGAAGAAGAAATCGGAGACGTCCTAGGAATACGAGTCGGTTAATGTCAAAAGCCGGTAGGTAAAACAGAAAAGTATCTATGTCTTTGTAATCAAAGCTCTCTGGCGGTCTCTGGGGAGAAATGGCGTGATTACTAGATAATTAGGTGGCGTCACATTTATGTCTGCTTTCCGATGATTGGTATCTTTAGCAAATCCTTGCTATGGAACAAATATGGCTCGAATCAATGACGTTACAAATATATAGACAGGTTGTAGGCAAGCAAAAACCACGCTGGTTGGTGTGCTCGATGTTTAAGCCGATTAAGTACTAAACTGTCACGCGTCGCTTGAGGTCGTTTACTATATCTAATCAAATCACAAAATTAACTGCCAAAATGTCCTCGTGTGTAATGAGAAAGTTTTTCAATTACACTGCAAAGACTACCAAAAGCCGAGAAATAACTATTAATTTCTAAGTACGCGCAAATTACTGCAAATTACTAATTATTTTAGACAACACAACTATCTCCATTGTTGACCAACTTAATGACGTCTTCGCGTAAGCGAGTAAGCGAAGTGCTATCTCATTCTTACCAGAGCATTCAACGCTACTAGCAAGTACGGAACGCAGTCCGATCCTACATCTGTTTCGTTCATACATACTGGTAACTGGTAAGTGTGTTTGATACTTGCCACATTTTGTGTTAATATTCTAAGGCTATAACGTGTCTATATATTTGTAACGTCATTGGCTCGAATCGAATGAATGAAGTGATACAATAACGTCATGTGTCTTATTCGTCTGCAACCATCGGTGCAGATTACATTCATGATGGAATATTTAATGAAAGCTATTTATGGTTGTAATAAAACGCGTTGAAACAAATCGCATTTTTAAATGCGGATACGAGTCACACGAACATTCTCGATTATTACGTAATTAAGTCGTTCGGAGTCCATTTTGTGGCCGTGTGATTAAAAGTGACCAATTAGGCCCATAGGCATTTGAATATCAATCGTCAAAATACGTATGGCGCTGCATATGTGAATTTGTGAATACACATACGACTGAGTCCCGATTATCGGACTTATGTGTTGTCCAATGCGATTGTGGGGTATCGGATAACCGATATTCCCAAATTGTCAGAAACATGTTGTTACAAAGGGGATTCCATTGTAAGTAACTTAGTGATGGGGCATATATTTCGAAAATCTGAAGAAAATTAAGTTTGAAGAAATGAACATCATAACTTTGTATACGACCCGGATTTTTTTTTTTTTTTATTACCGACCGGTGTCGCATAGCCTGAGCATCATCAGAGCACAAAAACTAAACAAAAAATACAAAGTGTGCGGTTATATATACTCGTACATACAGAGGGGTAACAAAATATAAAATAAAATAACAAAACAATAGAATTTTAAATTATAACAAAAGAATAGAGAGAAAGGGACAGATAATATGAACTGAAAGAGACAAAACGTCAAAACTGAGAAGGTGAAAAAAATAATGAGAAATTTAATGAGTTTACAGGAAATATACCTAATATTGAACTACTGGACAAATTTATCAGATTATTAAGAACATGATTATTAGTTTTGATATCTTTCTTTATTTCTAGTGCTTTAAAATTATTTGATCTGTTGTCACGATCATTTTTGTGAAGAATATGAGCATCGGTGCTTTTATTGAAGGTATGCTTTATCAATAAGATGATCAACGAATCAGAATAACCGTGGTTATTTAAACATCATTAATATGAAAATAATATCCGTGGTCTTGTACAAAGTTATTTTTAGATTTATTTAAATACGTCAAACCACAAAGTGATTGCTTTCTACGAAAATTTTAAATTAAGTTTGGTTAATTTTTATTGTTTTTTTTTTTTATTCTACAAGACGTTGTATCCTATTGTTAACGATTCAAAAAATTGAACTCATGTGCTTCTCACTTAGTGTTTTTCTTTTCAAGGTCCAAAATACGGATTTAGACATTTTTGTCACGGTCAATGTGTAAGTCCTTCAGTCGATACGCCCAGAAGACTATTACTCGTCAAATAAATGTTTGTTTATTTTTTAGGGCTCACGCTTTTGCTTTATGCTAGTTTTGAAATTGTCACATTTTAACATAATACATGCAAACGGATTTGGAGATTTCCCACAGACGACCTTTATCATTTCGTAATGATGAATGAATATCGACCGACAGGATGCTCCTTGGGTAGGCCCGCTTTTGTTTGAGGATGATGAATAAAATATAATTACTTTCTCTTGAATACTTTTTATTGGAAGAATTTATATTATATGTGCTTTTATAGAATAGCTCTGGTTTTTTTACCTGCATGGTCAAACTGAAAGTATCAGAGTCCAAACATGTGATCTATGGAATAATACATGTTAAAATGAATTTTGGAAAGCGATGTTAGGATATATTTTTTTGGACAGAAAGACATTAAGATATTGGTAAGAATGTTAAGTAACATGGATAAGCTCTTAAAGTATATAGAGTGGTATCAATGCAAGGCAGTATAGTCAGTTTTCGATGATTTTTACCTGACTCGGTGGACCTGGGCGTGGTTAAGACCAAGGCTAGGATATTTATACATCCATTCATATCACATATCGACATACTGTTTTTGTTTATTCGTATAACCACTTTTTCACAGTATTGATATCAACAAGAATATAGCATCTAACCTAAAAAACTGTGTAGTTGTGTCAAGTTTAGTGGCACAATAAAAAATGTGGGCAGGGTCCCGCGGTGACCCAGGAGCCCAAGATCATTGTGACAGTACGTAGAAGTGGAGTATTATATTTGTTGTCTCTTTCTCTCTCATGGTGTACGACGTAAAAACCCGGAGAAAGTGATTTATCACAAATTTGTATCGGTTGGGTAAAAATAATTAGCTCTCTTTCCATACATTGTTTCTTCAAGGGTAAGCTGAACATGTGCTAAACTGGTTGAACTATTACAATTTGTATAAGGTACTACTCATTAATTTCTACTCTGATCTTTATTTCTTGGCGATGATCCCATTGATTAAGTCAAACTTCCAGATATTTGCATCTATTTATTATTTCGATATTTTATTTTCTACTTTTAACGCTAGCCGTTGATTAGTTTAGATTATTACTAATCACCGCGTCTTTCGTCTTTATGATGTTCATTAGCCCACGATATTTATTTTCAGGAAAGTTTTGTAGGTCTTCCGTGGAATCTGCCAATAGCATTGCGCGGTCAGCATAAACAATATTATTAATCATTCATGGTAACGCCATCCGTGCACTCTTCCTACGCATTCGCTTAATATAGACTCGACTTAAAGGTTAAACAGCATTGGCGATAGTATGAAGCCTTGCAGAACACCTCTCAGTACCTATGTTTTGATGATTGTTTTCTGCATTGAAAATTTTTTAATACATCACTTGAAATTTTTTCGGAAAATGGTTCTTCTAGACCGGTTCCTAATTGGTGCAATTGGTCTATCAAAATAATATCACCCCTACACTCCTAGGCATTAATACTGTGTGCAGAATCAATATGTGAACCAAGGCTGTTAAGTCATAGTGTTTGAAAGAGAGATTACGAGAACAACGTGCACAATAGTTTTGAATTATGAATACTCGGAACAAGTGGATGAGTTTGTGCATTAAATTTTGTTTACGAAAGACGGAAAGGCTGATAGGGATGTGGAAAGAATGCATGAAACTCCATTAACAAATGACTGAACGCTGTTGGTGCAAATAATACAAAAATACCAAAGAACCAAAGCCAGCAGTCTACAAAGGAGTACTTATACCAACACTGATGTATGGCAGTGAGGCATGGAACTGGCAGGGGAAGGATGATAGTAGACTGAATGTGTGGTAAAATCATGTATGACCGTGTTAATGTGAATATCTGTAAAAAATGCAAGGCTGATGTAAGCGTAATGAATAGGATTATAAAAGGAACACTAATATAGTTTGGGCATGTAGAGCGAATAATCGAAGAAAGAAGTTTGAAAAGAAAATATGACGAGAAAGTGAATGGACGAATTAAAATACTTGGGAATTAAAAAGTCGGGCCATGTCAAGAGTCGGAATAACAGAAGAGCATGTATGAGACGATGTATGAATATGAATGATGCAAGAAATGTATGCCAAGACAGAGTTGTATGATGGTCCGTCCTGTCTGCCTACCCCTGCGGGGAAACGGCGTGATGATTAGTTAGTTAGTTTAGCTAATATAATAATAAGTATCGACGGCATTATTTAACCCTATTAAACTCATATTTATACCCATTTTTTATAATTCTTATGCTCCTGAAAAAATATATACTTTAGATGTATAATTATTCACTATCTGAAAATTCCTCCGGAAATAGTGCTTCTAAGCGGGTTCCCATTCGGCTTGATTCGTCTTTGAAATCTCAGACAGGCAAGTTCTAAGAGATGCCATTGTCCGTCAACGTCGGGATATGACGGTAGGGGAGACCGGGGCTAGTAGACTATATGCCTTAGTAGACTCATCGTTGATAACTCGTCAGATTCTCAAAAGAAAGCCCTCCAAGTCCTTCCAGTATTCCAACGTGGCCGGCGCAAATGAGTATTTGTGTTCCTTCAGATCACGACACACGTCTCACTTTACTTATGTCTGATTTTAGATATTTTGCTTCAGTGAGCAACTTTTTTTATTTCGATTTCATTGTTTTTCGCTGTGCCCCAAGTAATTAAGATCAAATATATGTATGGTGTATGCTAAGGGTGCGTCTTTTGCGATTGAATAAAAATGTTTTTTTTTGTTGGCTTTCTGCTAGAAAAAATGCAGTAAATTAAAAATGGTGACTTGTTCTAGTCGACTCAGTAGCGTTGGGGTTACTCGAATCGCCAATTAATTGCCTGTAATTCTAATGACGATATGTCATAAATAATCACAATGATTAGAAGAGATCAATTCTGTGTGCGCAAGGAAGAACGGAATGAGTCAATAAACGCAGATGTTCAGGAGAGTCAAAGCAAAATATAGATTTTTTTTGTATGTAATCATGTTATATGTCCTTTTTCAAAAAATAACAGCACGTTATTTTAGATTCTGAATCATTTATTTTTTTCTTGCTAGATGTGTATCTAAGAAACAATTCTGCATATTTGACTAGAAACCTGTTCTTTTTTTACTTATTCCGTTATTCCTTTTGCACACAGAATATTGATCTTTCCTTTTTCTATATATATTATGATGTTTAATTTTTATTATTTTTTTTTACTTTTATCCAAAGCTATCAGCATATTTTTCTATCCATTTAAATAGATTTGTTTTTTTAAATTATTTGAGCTTAAAATTTTAATTTTCTATTATATTTTTATGTAACTATAAGTAGATAATTGTTATTGAATAAATAAACCAAATATAAAACTTTTTTATTTTTACTAGATTCATCTTAATTATCCTTTTATTTTGAAATGAGTCAACCGACCCAATACTTTAAGTCAAATAGCCCCACACACGGGGTTAGTTGACTCGACGCGAAGGGTTTTCTGTTAACACAATTACTTCCTTACAGGCGGATTTTTCAACTTTTTTATTGTATGATCACATAAACAAATATGTGGGTTACATTATTGGATTAACAGTTTACGTTTAAGAGGCAGTGGCAGCTCGAGACTTTTTAGTCTGCTAGTATGCTAATATTGAAAAATATAACATTGTTGATGTTGTTACAGTCGAAAATGTATTTATCAAGATTTATCAGTTTTGGTAGTGGATTGATGAATAATCTTCATACAAAAAAAATGTTTTCGGCTACAATAACATCAATAATGACGTTATTTCAAACATGACCCTGTAGCTCAATAAAAGGCAGGAACCGCCGGGCCTTCATTTTTTTTAATAATCGTCAGGTGAAAAGTGCGTCAACTAGCCCCGCTCTCCCTTATAGTAGTTCGCTTTCATTCATCCGACGGAAAATAAAAATAGCGATCCATTTGAATGTTTGACGCGATACAAACGTGTGAATTGGTCAGACCATCGCACGTAAACACGTATAATTGAATCGGGATAGTTCTGAAATAATCTGACATAGTTTCCTCCTCGTGCATCTGCGCTCCGGCTGTTGGCCCAGCCCAGTGGCCCATTTACCGCTGTGACGGTCAAATAGTCTGCTTGTTCTCGGTCGGATTCTTGGCGGTGGATCGGAAACGCCCTCGCCCGCCTGTGAAAACAGGTCTTTTTAATTAAGTTGACGGAACACGCAGTTTTCGGGCTCTGAAATAGATTCATTGTTTTCTCATTTTTAATGTCTGGTAGAAGCCTTTGATTTATTTGGTAGTAAAATACTTGCGTCGGGTTGAATTCGGATGGAGAGTTTATCATTCTTCCTTTGCGCACTTTATCAGTAGCGTAATTTTTATTTGTCTTGATACTAATTACATCGATTGCCTGAAGTCATTGGCACTATGGCTTCTCCAATATTTGTGATTGTTGTGAATGGGTTAAGACGAAGGAGGAGAGACAGGGGAAGGTTCGAATTGCCTTTCTTTTAATATTATTCACAGAACGAATGTTTAAAATTTGAATGGTAACCTATTTACTGCTAATACTAAAGTACAAAAAAAAAATTTGTGACCGGTTAGTAGCTGGGTGGACCAACACGTCGTCGTAGATTCAAATAAAAAAATATTTTAACTAAAATTAACTTATCAAAGCTTTGTGCTTTATTATGATATTAAATATTAGAACAATAGAAATAATTTTGAACAAGAAATGAAATAGAAAAAGACACAGAAAATAAACAGATTTGTTTGCGACCGGGAATCGAACTCGGAAACTCTACTCTATCCAGGAGTAACGCCTCTGCCAATTAAGCTACCGAAACCTTTTTAAATATTGTCATAAGCAAATAATTAATAAAAATATATTTTTTAATCTGTTTACTAACTCTAATGAGGAGGGGAGGTGCATACAGAAAAATAATATCGCACGTTCCAATTGTTTTTTTTATAGCGAATTACGCAAAAAAAAACCAACTGCTCCTAACCGTCTGGAGACAATGAGACTAAGGCATCTCCGATTGGGGTATGTTGTGAGGTCGAATGTATTAGACAGAAGAAGGAGAAGGAAAAGAAGAAGGTTGGGAAGTACTTGGCTATTCAGATCTGGTATTTCCATTTGACCATGGAGCCCGTCAAATCTACCGCAAACGGAAATAAATATCACGTGCTTAGCTCGGTTTTAAGAAAAAATGGCTAAAAAAAACACGCACTATGCATACGTAAATGCATGTAATAATACATCTTCAATAATTAACGATGCATATATATATATATATATATTTACATTTGTTTTATGGTATTATGGACAGCCCTGATTTACTTAGCTTAATTACCTTCCGTGTACCTAAAATAACTACTCGATCAAAAAATCTTTTTAAGTTTAACAATAATATCAGGACTGAGTCCTTTAGAAACTCACTTGTACCTAGATTGCACGCAGTGGGTAATTCCTTCGCAGAAATAGTAGTTATATTCAACTGAACTGAATCTAGTCACAAGAAGGCTATAATAGCATACCACCTCCAAAAATACAAATGTTCATTTATTCCACTGTAATATCTCTAGTAACTTAGTTATGCTTTTGTGTGCTAATTAGTTACTCGGTGTTATATCTGTATCACTATTATTTTATACCATCTGTTGAACAGGTATGTATAATCCCATAAGTGCGTATATTATTATTCAATTGATTAAATTAAACAAACATTAAAAATTTCTTCAGCAGAAAAGCTTAGGAAAGATATTGATTTATTTGCATTTAAAAAATGATTAATTTTATTATTGACTGACCTTCTTTGTTGCAACTCATCCAGTTGAAAATTCCTTGCCGTAGACTTCTCAATCATCACTCTACTGATTATAGGTATCACCTTGGAGTAACAATATATGGAGAGAAGGTTCATTATTTTTACCCAACCCATACAAACTTGGGATAAATTACTTTCTCCGGCTTTTTACGCCGTACATCATGAGAAAGAAAGAGACAACAAAATTTCCCAAATTATCACACCGCTTTAAAGTATTCTTCGTGTCCCGCGTCTCCGTTGACTCCGCCCACACGTTTTGATATTCGACATAAATTGACATAACCCAACGGTTTTTTAGGTTATATGCCATATTTTTGTTTAAAACAGTACTGTGAATAAGTGGTTATACTCGTACAAATAAACAATAACAATATGTCGACTTACGCTATGAATAAATGTACAAATACCCTAGTCCTAGCTACGCCCAGGTCTAGCCGAGACCGGTAAAGCTCATCAAAACTGACTACAGCGGCGCTCTCTCTTGTATATTATTGCTCTGAGGGTATCATTCTCCACTGTTCAGAATGTCGAGACTTGTTAACTCAAGCCATGGTCTTGAAATTTTTGGTACCAGTCTTGGTCATTCTTTACGAATCTAGCAAAACTTTGACCTGGCCTTGGCTTTGACTTGAATGTTCTTTGTAATGTGTATATTGTGCTATTTTTGTCGTTGCTTCATTATAATATTATCTACGAGACCTGTTCAAAAGAAAAGGTGAATTTTGAATATTCATGGGCTGTGTACATTCGACCATCGATTTTTTTTGTTATGTTGGTACACATATGTTTATCATATGTTAGCATTATCAGCCATTCTAGATTAGTGGTTTGTTTTTGACAACTGGAAAGGTTAGTCACGTTTTTGTGTGTTCTTCGATTTTTTTACTTTTGAAAAAAATACATCAAAGAATATGTATTAAATGTTGGGTTAAAATGGAATAAAGTGCTCCAACGCACTTAAAATGTTGACTGTGGTATTCGACGAGTCTACTTTGTCTCAAAAAAGTGTTTGTAAGTGGTACAAGCGCTTTACAGAAGGTCGAGAAGATGTTAATGACGATGAGCGTCCTGGAGTTGTGGAAAAAAAATCATGGATTTTATTCTTTGATCCATTTTTTTCGAAAATAAAAAATCGAAGAACACACAAAAACGTGACTAACCTTTCCAGTTGTCAAAAACAAACCACTAATCCAAAATGGCTGATAATGCTAACATATGATAAACATATGTGTACCAACATAACAAAAAATCGATAATCGAATGTACACAGCCCGCGAAAATTCAAAATTCACCCTTTCTTTTGAACATGCCATGTTTGTGCTGTTCTTGCTCTGTTGATCTTTTTCCCATTTGGTGTTGTGTATTTTTTTGTAATTGGACAACAGTCCGTTAGTTTACAAATAAATAAATAATAGCAGATGAGCACAATACCAAAACGTCCAACCTACGGACGTCATTAAACTCTGCAACAGCATTCTAAAAAAATAGAAGAGCAGGAGAACATAATAGTATCTATAATCTCAATAGTTCTTAAGCCATTCCAAGACAGTCCTTAACCCGTGCAACTATTCACTTCAAACACAAGAACAGTATCCGTCCGCACATATAAATGTACATGTCCCACCACATAGGAAGCGTCCACTTATCTTCCGCGTTTGTTCTCGAGGATGAACGACCTATGCTGAATGGCGAGTGCTGAAATGTACTTACATTTAGTGAGGTGGGCGTCCGAACGTTTCTTTGTATGCGGGCGAGAGAAATATGAGACGAGATCGATAGATCTTATTTTTATTGAGCGTTACATATTTAGCGGCAGTAATAATATTTACCTCGCTTTTATTACGCGCATTGCATAGGTTTAGCTCTGACAATCAATAAGAACTGATCAGTCGAATTTATAATTTTTTCAATCAACTTTTATAATTTTATACGTTTGTACCTATTCATACAGGAGATAACACTTTGGACCCATTTGGCCGACTATCTATTATCCACAGAAATTTTTTTATCACCCTAAATTATTTTTGTTATGATGAACTATGTATTATGTCATTATTTGGGTAATAATCTATGTTAAATAATAAATGTTATGTTGAACTTTACCCCAACTGATATTGAAATACCTTGTATACATTCTACCACTATATGAGACGGTTCATTCTGAAGATTTAGTTAGTCTAACACAGTTAATATCAGTTTAAGTAACACTACGCTTCTGGTGTAGATAATTACCTTGTAAAACCTAATACTATGAAATAAATACAAATAAAGTGCAAGTAAAGTGTTTTAGTACAAAAGAATCCATAACACGTTCGTAGAAAGCAATTACTTTGTGGTTTGACATATTTAATGAAATGAAAAAAATAATCATATATTCTGTCTAACTAATTAACTAACTAACCATAACGCCGTTTCCCCGCAGGGGCAGGCAGAGAGGACGTACCGCCATATAACTCTGCCTTGCTTCATTTACATTCATATATCGTCTCATATATACTCTTCTGTTATTCTGACTCTTCACATGACCCGATTCAAGTATTTGTGCTATGTCTTTCTCGGGCGTACTCCACTTCTTCTTCCATTCACTTTCGCATCATATGTTCTTTTCACACTCCTTTATTTTGTATTTATATTGTCTGTCTCTTTTTCTATATTCCTTTGTTATAGTTTAAAAGTTATTCTTTTGTTTTCTCACCGTTCTCTTATGTTATTTTATATTGTTTTCTCCCTCTGTATGTATACATAACCGCAAACTATGTATCTATATAAAAATATATATAAAAAATGAATACTAATATACATTCTCCAGATACTTCAAAACATACATTTTTTGATCGTGTACAGAATTTATCTCCACATATGTTTCTTCCAGAAGAGATGAAGTTATTATCTAAAGATTAATTTAATATTGTCCTGATGATGGAAGGGTACTTCCGAAACCGGTAGACAAAATATTAAATAAAAAAGTGGTTAAAAACAAATTGTATGTGTTCTATTTATATGTATCTATTGTTTAGTTTAATGTTGTACCCTGATAATAGTGATGATGCTTAGGCTAAGCGAAACCGGTCGGAGATTAAAATTAATATTATATCTGTGGTCTTTTACAAAGTTATTTTTTCGTTTATTTTTCAAACATTTGTAAAGGGTGAAAAGCGTTGGCACTCTTTCGAAAAATAAATTAGAAAAAATTAAAAATTAAAAGAATTTTAAAATAATATCTCTAATGTCCAAAAGCCTGGAGATCGTTTGGCAAATAAATAGATCGAATACTTATCTAGCAACGGGTATTGGCATTAGTACCCCCTATAAACATATATGTATATTTTTACAGTAATATTGCACAAGAGTCCTAACTGCTCCCAACCGTCTAAAGCCAGTGAGACTATGGCATCCCCATTAGGGCATGTTGTGTGGCTAAAGGTAGTGGAGAGAGGAAGGAGATGGGGAAGATGAGGTTGGAAAAACACGGCTAAATCAATTTGAGGCAACGTTTCGATTCTGAATGGCGGTCTTTTACCAGGGCGATACTTAAAAGTATCTATCACTCTGGAACGTGACGCAAATATACAAAATATTATCTAAAATAAATTAAATGTGGTATGATACATATTAATTTCATACAATTTATTTGCACACGCCAGGCTTGAATTCGCAACTTCTGGATTCGTAGTCGAGAGTCTAACCACTCAACCGCGGAGGGCGGCGTACATTATATTAATCTGAAAGCACGCAATTTTTTAAAATATTTTTTATAAGTTTTTCGGTCTGGGTGTTGAGATGGTCACACAAGCCTAACCGTCCGTTCTATAAAGTTCGTACGGTACACCAAAAACCGCAATGTCGAGGAACGTAAAAGAAAACAACTGAAATATCTCGGTCTTGCAGAAATGATTTTTTAAAATACCAAAAGCTGCTTTCAGACTGGGGTAAAAAAAAACAGCTAGGTTATTTTTCCAGCCGATGGCAGCCAATAAAATGATCCGCCATTGTTGCCAGGCTGAAATTAAACACTGAAAAACTGGCTGTTTTTTTTACTCACGTCTGAATCAGTGTGCGGCTCGTGGCTTTTTAGTGTTCTAATGTGCTAAGATTGAAAAAACGTAATTATTGATGTTATTGTAACCTGTTTTCTAAATTTCAATTTTTTGTATGAAGAAAAGTCACGAGCCACCACTGGTCTGAATGCGACCTAAGTGCTGATTGTTGCATATATCAAGGATAGCATACTGATCGGGTGAGTGATAACACAGTAGGGTACAAATCCATTTACGTTAAGTGGATATTCTCACACTATAATATTCATTATACTTGTATAAAACTAACATATGTATTATAATGCAACACAATAGCACCACCGAAATCATAATTCGTCGCTGGAGAGGCAAAAGGGCTTAAGTGTCACTTTGGTCAAAAATGAGTTAAATATGCAGTTATGATATTATTTTTTCTGTATCGAATGCTCTGACTCTCGTTTGATTCCGAAGACTTTTGTGGCCCTTCAACCATATACTCGTAAAATATATTGAGTAGAGGATCCGAGTTCGAGTCTCGGTTGTGACCATTGCCTTTTTATTTTTTTTTTCATAATTGTGTTAGAGATTATTAATATTATTCAAATATTTAAAAAAACATCAATGTTTTTAAGTTATTTCCAATTTCAATCAAATAAATAAATATTTATATGTATATATATATATATATACATATATATATATATATATATATATATATATATATATATATATATATATATATATATACATATATATATATATATATATATATTTTTTTTTTTTTTTTTTTTTTTTCGTAAGAAGCAATCACATGGTGGTTGAACATTATTGGCCTTCATCATAATAAATTTTGTCGTTTTAAAACAAAGTATTATTTTATTATTAAATATATTTACCATTTAAGTCATGCGACACATGTTTGGGACTCTTTTAGCTTTTGTCGCTTCAGGTAACTCAGTGAGAGCATTGAGTTACCCGAGTTAACTTTTTTTTAAATCCAACCAGGTACTGAAACTTATTAATTTCATTTCAAAAGAAACAAAAAAACTTAAAAGTGCCCTGGTGGAAACTTCCCGAAATCGCGCTTCTGCTCTTTTGCCTTTTCGGCGACGATATGTTAGTAGATATCTGTAAAACAGAAAATCTATTGGTCTGAAGTAGCAAAAACTTGTTATGTTTTTACTTTTTTTTAGTTTTCGTGTTAAATTTTTAGAACTCGATCTTAATTTTTTTATAATTTTTAATTAATCAAAGTTATTATTAAGTTCCGTGAGGAATTAGTTTTATTTTTAGTGTGGCAGCTGTGTCTGCGTCATTTCAATGAAAATTTTATATTGCCCTCAAATTCCGAAACAGCTGTCGTAGTAAAATAATAAACTAAAAACTAGCAGAATGTAATATTATTAAATTGCATAAAATATATTTTTAATCTTACTTATATCTTACTTTATGTCTTATAAAATTAGCATAGCATTTTTTGCGTAAAATTTTTAGGCCAACGTAACACATTTTAGTTCGTTACGTGATTTACATCATGAGCTAAGCAGATTTGTATTATAGGATTATGTGCTCGGATGAAGACGCTTTTTTCAGAGAGTCACCTCGTGAAGGTCTGCTTACCTATAGGTCGCACAACTAGTGCTAACCCAAACAACACAATCTCACAAACGTCACTGAGAAACAGCCGCTTATCTTGCTTTCAAAGAGAAAGAGACAAGTGTATACGCCCAGAGATTAAAAAAATTAGAAAAGTTTCCACAGTTATTGGAATCGTTTTAGAGGGTGCTCTTTTTTAGATTGCACTAAAATATTCTAAGGTCGAATAACGTATTTTAAATACGCTGTATCCAAGCAATGCATCTGTGTGAGTACTGTGTTCGTGTCAACTCTGGCTGCTATACTTTAAAAGCAAACATCAATATTGACTATGTGATGACGTTTGCGCGACGGATGATTTGTATTCATGGAATCGTTGGCATCCGTAGAAAAACGAATACCTCGTGTGAAGGGTTGCATATAAACGTTATTTTTTTGACTATGAATATAAATAATTACAACGCGTTTGTAACATAATTAATATCAAACATTTTGATGTTGCTTTCATTAAAGTCAAAAGTTAAAACAATAAATCAACACCAATATAGTTAAATTTAGATTTATACATCATGATAATAATATATTATGGACATAAAAATGAAAGTGAGCAAGTGGCAACATTATTATTTCATTGCTTCCATCTAATCGTTAGTCCATCTTTTATCTCCCCACAACCAACTAGTAATGATGTTACTTGTTTGGCATTAACGGCTCTCCCTTCAACTGTTACTCAATAAGTTAACTTTATCGATATCTTTTTCCAAACAGTACACAAATAAAACATACTATAATAAACAATGTGTCCTGGGAAAGTAATAAACTGTATTCTTAGCAACAGAATGAGATGTGGAAATCAGTCGTTAAAAGTTTTTTTACAACTAGTTGTTACCCGTTTTTTCATGATTGACATTTGCACGTTATTTAAATGAGTTTGTAAATTTATCTTTGATTATTTGATTATTTGTTGGTTTAATACTATCTATGTTTATAGAGTGATATCAATAACTATGTATATAGAGTGATATCAATAACTATGTATATAGAGTGATATCAATAACTATGTATATAGAGTGATATCAATAACTATGTATATAGAGTGATATCAATAACTATGTATATAGAGTGATATCAATAACTATGTATATAGAGTGATATCAATAACTATGTACATAGAGTGATATCAATAACTATGTATATAGAGTGATATCAATAACTATGTATATAGAGTGATATCAATAACTATGTACATAGAGTGATATCAATAACTATGTATATAGAGTGATATCAATAACTATGTACATAGAGTGATATCAATCCAAGGCAGTGTAGTCAGTTTTTGATGATTTTTACGGTGGACCTGGGTGTGGCTAAGACCAAGTCTAGGGTATTTATACATCAATTCATATCACATATCGACATAATATTTTAGTTAATTCGTATAATCACTTTTTCACAGTATTGATTTCAACAAAAATATAGCATCTAACCTAAAACACCGTTTAGTTGTGTCAAGTTTAGTGGCATAACAAAAAATGTGGGCGGAGTCCCGCGGTGACCCAGGAGCCCAAGATCATTGTGACAGTACGTAGAAGCGGAGTATTATATTTGTTGTCTCTTTCTCTCTCAGTGTACGACGTAAAAACCCGGAGAAAGTGATTTTTCGCAAGTTTGTTTCGGTTGGGTAAAAATAATTAGCTCTCTACCCATACATTGTTTCTCCAAGGTTTAATACATATTTAAACAATTTAAGTCGATTAAACTGTGGCTAGGCCACATATAAATGACCTATTTATAACGTTTATGTTTACTGTTTGATTACTAATTTCGGTCAAAACCGAATTATCTTGAAATTCTTATGCTGTGAGACACCTACTGAACTTTAAAATCTGTTTCTCCATTGAATTGAATAAATCAGTACACTCAAATAATATAAAAAAAGTGAATTGTGAAAACGTAATAACAACTATGTTTAAAACCATAGATTTTATTATTGAAAAGGTTCAAACCTCCAATAAACGCACTGATGCTCATATTCTTCACAAAAATGGTCATGGCAACAGATTAAATAATTTGGAAACAGTAGAAATAAAGAAAGTTATCATTTTATAAAATGAAATAAATAAGCCGTTTCAATGTGGCCTAATTACAATTTTATAACGACCTTAACGACAAAACATCTGCCACTAAAAACAAAAACTAGAAGAACTTGATAAAAAAAAATGTTAAATTAGATTATATTACACTTCTTTTTTTTTAAATATGTATTTCTACAATCTGACAGTTAGTTTTATTTAAAGGTTGTTCAAACTATAAAAAATATCATTTTTTACAGTTATACTATAAAAAAAAACGATTTCGAAAGAATTAAATGTGCACTAAGATTGAAAAGTTTTTAAGCATAACGAATACCTTAAAAATCCTTCATAAACGTGTTCCCTGGATGAATTAAGGTTTGAGGGAGTGGTTTTAATGGAGATAGCTATCAGCAATACCCATGGTCCTGTCGCTGAGCGCTCCGTTGTAATATCTTTTTCTGTTACATGCATTGTTTGTGAGAGAGAGGGAGAGATAAGATCGGGACTATCAGCGGTACACCTTTAGGAATATATTTTACAGGGATTGAAGATTGACGCAGGAAGAGTGTTTAGAATAATGAGTATCGAATATGTCAGCCAACAGGCAGCATATTTCATCCGCGTGTAATATAATATCATGTACCTACCTACCTAAATATGTAAAATCCCAAAATAAAATATATTTTAAATGTGAAAACTCTGTGTTGCCGCAACTACGATAATAACTCCAAGGAGTCGTAAAATATTGAAGGTTTTTTTGTCCAGGGTTGGATACTCATTTATTACGGGCACTAATACAATATCGTAGGAATATCAACTATGTAGTTATAAATCTTTTCTCTAGAGAGTACGTACGACCGTACGAGTGTGAACTTTTCAAATTTGATTGACTGATGTTAATTGAAATTATCAAAATCAAAAAAAAAAAAAAACTCCCCACCTACCTAATAAAGTATCTACCTAATAAAGTACTTACACATAAAGTATTTTAGCAGACATTATTCCATATTTGAAATGGGTGAATTAAAGCAAGTAATATTTTTTCATCCCGTAATTTTCAGAAGTAACAACTGGTATTTTTTTAATGATTACGAAATAAGGCTAGATCAGGACATGTGCAAGAGAGACGGAAACAGCTGAAGCTAATACGTGAAACACAATTTATTTTGAAAATTATTAGCAAATAAAATACTTGATAATTTACAAGCGTTAGAAAATAGGACAGCCATTGATAAATAGTAATAAGGACAGGGTCATTAATAATTATAATCAATTAAAAAAGACGAATACCCCCATACATTAAATTAATCTTCCCCATAGAACTCTGTGACCCTCTATTCCCCCTTTTGAAGAGGGAGATGATAACACAGCCCTATTCCTATCTCCGTTAAAACTGTAACTTTATTTCTCTTGTACTTACCTTGGTCACATTAATTTGAACGACTAAAATAATTTAAAATCACTTTATTTTTATATTTCTGACAGTAAAACAGATACGTTAATTTACACAACGTCGTTTTCTCGTAGAGGTAGGTAAAGAATTGAAGACTGTCATTCAACTCTGTATTGGTAAACATTCCTTGTTTCATATTCGTAAAAAGCATTTACTTTGTGGCTTGCCATATTTATAAATAAAACACATAAAATTTGTTTATAACCACTTTATTATTTAATATTACGTCTACCGGTTTCGAAAGTACCCTTCCATCATCAGGACAATATTAAAATTTTAATATTGTCCTGATGATGGATACATACATTGTATCATAAATAATTTTCTGCTGTACCGCCTCTTGACAGGACACAACGTAAGCATTTGATTATCTCGATCGTGGCATGTCTTTCTCGGGCATCCCTGACTCCCTTGATTCACCTTCACTTTTAAAATGTGTGTTTTAATACGTCGTAAAAAATGACAAAAATCATTTGGACAGGTACCGAAAATTTCAAGACCATGACATGAATTAATAACTGGACCGTGGAGAATGATACCCATAATTAGTAGAGTGGTGATTGAGGAACAGCAATTCGTTGTTTCCAAGTCTACGGCAAAGAATGTTGAACTGGATGAGTTGCAATAGGGAAGGTGAGTCAATAATACAATTGATAATTTTGAAAATACAAAATTTCGCATACCTATCTATCCGGCGAAATTCCGGCAAGTCTGGCGAGTCTGGCGAGTCCTCCCCTGTTGAGATCCACTTGCTCGTAGGCACATTGTGCAACGCCAGCTGAACAAAGATGATTTGATGGTCACATACCACGATTTCCCAACCACGTTTAATAACTAATTAATCATAACATCAACGTTGAGTGAGGTAATTTGGCACAAATTCCACAAATGATGTGTTTGTTGAGACTTGCTTTATTGCCGGCTTGAAAGCCGCATCAAATGTCAATCAGGAAGTTATAACTTCAAGCTATAACACGATTCATTTTAGAAATCTACGTTCCTTGGTGCTTTTTTAGGTACACACAAAGGTTTCAAAGTACCTATCTACATGTAGGCCTGATGTATTTCTAAATGCAAGATTATTTTGATCATCTTTCCCACAACATCAAAGCGAGTTCAATAACATACAAAACACAGATGTTCCTTAAATATTTATATATCAGTGGCGTAACAACTAGGTGTCAAGACGGCCTCAACAACTGCCCGGGAGGCCGGCCCTTTAATTTTCTTGCACCAAGACAACAGATAAAATAAAAACAATTATCAATTAAGTCGAAATAACGGAATTAGACTGTATTCTTAACAAATGGGTACCTATATTCGATTGTGTGTTTTTACAAAGAATTCTCCTAATATTTCTAGCTGCCGCGGCTGTTCCCACGACTAACAAATTGGTTGGACAAATAAACATACTGCGAATCCATACAAAATATCTCCGTTTCTAGACAAGCAGATTTGAGAACGATGAAATCAACCCCTATTTAAATAATACTAGCTGTTTTGGTAGACATTGGCGCCCCACACGGCATAAATCAAATCATGTACGACAGCCTTTTTAGGATAATAATACGATCAGATGTTTTGCAGACTCACACGGCGATCGAACGAAATCATGTGCAGAGTCTGCAGTGTCTGTACATGATTCCGTTCGATCGCTGTATGGGGCGCTGACGTCTGCAAAAACAACTGTTCAAAAAAACAATATTTCAAATATATACACATTCCGTCACCACAGAACACCACATAACACACCTCACACTACTAACACACTCATACATACTTATACACTACACAGTACACACGTCACCTAGTAGCTTTTAATAAATAAACAAGATAATACAATGAAACATTACATAGGTACCAATCTTGCCATATTACTTAATATCTCTTTAATAAGATTCAGTCTGAAACTAATGTACTGTTTGTTTCTTTTAAATAATAAAAAGTGTTTGACCTCTTTTATCTTGTTGTTCCATAGAAATTTGTTAAAAAGTAATCCGATGCTTGCTTCGTGACAAAAGTATACCAACTAAAGAACTACTCCTCAGAAATAATTTCGAAGAATTAACTTTCATATGACTATTGGCACATCTAAACATTTTTTTTTTCGGTCTCTTATAATGTAAACAATAGTCGGTAAAAAAAGTGCGCAGACACCATCTGGAATCAAGGTGGGAGCCATTCCGAATCTAATATTACTTAAAACTAATAATGTAATCATCCTTCACTGACTAAACATTTTTAGCACCCGTTTACACACCGCGATATGAATTGCTATCTGCATTGCAAACACTGATAAACTTTTGAGTTCCACGGCAACAATGCTTTGGATTTTTTTAATTACAAAAAAGGCTCAAACGACACTTTGGTCAAAAATGAGTAAAACATGCACTTTTGATCAATTCTTTTTTCTGCATCGAATGCTCTGACTCTCGTTTGATATTCAAGACTTTCGTGGACCTTCAGACACCTAAAATATATTTAATATTTGGGAGAAGGCTTGACTCAAGCGACACAAGTTTGGGATTTTTTAAACTTTTTGTCGCTTCACGTAACTCAGTAAGAGCATTGAGTTACCTGAGTTAACTTTTTTTCAGAATCCAACCGGTAATGAAGTCTTATAAATTTAATTCTAAAACAAAACAAAAAACTTTAAAGTGCTCTGGTGTTAACTTCGCAAAATGCCGCTTTAGCCCTTTTGCCTTTCCGACGACGGTATTTTTTTCACAGATTGCTGAAAGCTCGTTTCAATTGAGTTAGAGGTTTTTGCAAAATTCTTTGGGAATAACTTGAGTTATAATGAATTTAAATTTAAAAAGTTTGTGTATAAAATTAATAACATTTTGTTTATTTCATTAAGAAGTTGAAATCCAACTATTTTCTAATATTATCTAAATTTCGTGTGACCATAATAATAATACAAAGTTTGATTTGGAAACCTTCTTATTATTATTTTACTAAAGCGAAAAACTGAAATTTTTTCAGTACTAATTTTTTCGATTGTATTTTGCCACACTGACTAATGTGATATGCAACAATAATTTTAGACTGTTTTTTGAAATTGTGCTGCTTTCGCCAAAACGAAAAATCAAAGCCTTCAATACTGTTGAAACAATTCAAAAATGTTCACTCTTGTAAAATTCCGCTTTTCTTCAGAAAAACAAACAACGAAGCGATCAAAAACATGTCATGCGGGTACTGAGCGCAAAGATAATACAATAAATTGTAAAAAAAAAATCCTATTTATAAAACAGCTGTTAAAAAAAACGTTTTCCGCTAGAACCATTTTACGGCTTACTAAGAAAACGCAATCCGACTGACATTACAAAAACTGCTATTCAAGAATTCTCTCAGAAGGATATTCCACATCCACCGTATTCTTCTGAGATTGCTCCATTAATATTTATTTATTAATAATAATATTTTCCGTAATTTTCTCTAGATTTCTAAAACTTACAGAACATTGAGATTCAACATGAGAACATTTTGACCGGTCGGTAGCTGAGTGGACAAACGCGTCGGATTCCCACCCGGGCGTCGTGCGTTCAATTCCTCTGCTGGATAAGTCCTTCATCATTGCACAAGCTTCTTCTTCTCTTCTCTTGATGAAAAATCTTCAAACTCCTTCCGCTTCTTATGATGGCAGTAGGAGTTTTTCAATTAGTTATTATCGGTTTTTATTAAAAAAAATCGATAATAACGTATGTTTTTTTTTAGATTGGTTTATTAATTACGTAAACAAATCTGTTATGCAATCTTGCATATGTGAAATAACGAACTACGCCGTTATGTTTCCCATTTTTGTTAATGCAATGTGTATAACCTCGTTACTCCGCCACCTTTTTTTATAAATTTAATATAATTGATAGACCTTCTGACTACACTGCTGATATGGTGGACGTGATTAATTGAGTTATGAATGCAATTAGCGACAACACTTGGTAGAAATTCTGTGTAAAAAAAGATGACAAAAAATCCAATCATCATTTAAATAGTAATGTTAAGTACCGGCGCTACTTGCAGTAGCATTTGAATGTATTCTAGTGATGGACTCGTGCCCAACATTTTTTAATGTTATTTTCGAATTAATCGATAATATTTTTTAGTCGATTCCTTCCACCTGACGACCAAATATTAAAAAAATACACAAAACACAAATAACAGTAAGCATATAAAATATGTTACATAGAATAAAAAAAATAAAAATATATTAAGTATATTTGTACTTCATTGTAGAGTGTAAAATACTAGTATCGCTCTTTTTATGTGAAAACCGCACAAGAGTCCCAACTGCCCGGAGCCAGTGGGACAATGGCATCTGAATTGGGTACGTTGTGTGAATTAGGTAGGGAAATGACACGGGAGAAAAGGAGGGTTGGAAAGTACCTCGCTATGCAGATCTGTTCACTAAAAACAGCTATTGCCATTTTAAACGACGTTTCGATTCTGAATGGTAGTCTTTCCCCAGGGTGATACTGAGATACTACCACTCTGAAACGTTCTGCAAATATGCTATATATTATTATTATTATAATTATATATATATTTATATATATATACATATAATTTTATAAAAATATCTATTAAAAATATCTACTGGTATCACATACCACTTTGAATAATTCTTCACTTAAATAGTGAGGGTAATTTTTTGTTATTCAAATGCATTACAGTCAGCAGCTTACGGGTCGGGCTAAATTGAATTCTTACGTTTGCAGGTTGCTAGCGGTTAATGGTAGATTCACACCAACGTCCGGATCCGCTTGGTGACGATATTATTCCGCATGAGAGCTTATTGATATGGTATGAATATCAATCAAAGAGTATGTTCCAAAACAAAGTTGTATGGCAGTATATTCTTCTGCCCACCCTTGTGATATTTAACTACTTAGTTAGTTAAATAATTATTTTGATGTGTAAATATACTCACATCGCAGATTTTTTTTATTAAAAACCATTTTTTTATCACTAAATAATATTTTTAATAATTATTAAAAATATTATCATATTACTAAATAATATTTTTTTATAATTATTAATTATAGTTATTAAATATATTATTTAGTGATTAAAAAAAAAATGGTTTTTAATAAAGAAAAAACTATGATGTGAGTATATTTACACATCAAAATAATAATGAGCGGATCCGGACGTTGGTCCGTTGGTCATCGTTACAGTACATAGAAGTGGTGTATTATATTTGTTGTCTCTTTTTCTCTCATGGTGTACGACCGAAAGTGATTTATCGCAAGTTTGTATAGGTTGGGTAAAAATAATTAGCTCTCCCTCCATATACCATATTGTTACTTCAAGGATGGCAATCTTTGGAGCTGTGGGAATGCCTGTTCTACCAACATTTCAATAGAGGATGCTCATAGGAACTTGCGTCATTTATTCCTTTGGCACCGTTCTATAGCCGGAAAACTCGCCAAACACACGCCGGTTGTCAATCAACACATGATAACGGGTCGCTTCTACGATTCGTTTTTGTACTCAACAGTTCGGCTTTGGAACGTTTTGCTGGCCCCTGTGTTTCCTCCCTCTCCTCTTCCTCCACTCCTTCCTTTCCGGAAAAAGACCCATAACACAGCATCCCCAAAGACGACTTAAGTCTAAAAAATAAAATAAAAAGGGGGTACGATGGTGACTTAAGAGGCAACGGGGAGCATTGACTAGCAGGACAATAAAAGGCATCGAAAATGTTTAATTACGAAATACATTATCACAAGAATCACGTAAATTAACAGTTAACGTACATTTTGGCGTGCTTTATTTTCGTAGGCCAAGCGAGAAATGATTTGCGTTAGGATCCCTGTGCAGAGTTTAACGGCCTTCACACGGGCCATCATTTTGGACCCAACATGTGTAGAGTGGGGTTATTAAAGTTGAAATGGATCCCATGCCAACAGCCTCCGTGGTCGATTGGTAAGACGCTCGACTACGAATCTAGAGGTCGCGGGTTCAAACCCGGCGTGCGCAAATACATTTTATTTAATCAATATGGGTCATAACACAATTGATCAACAAAAAATAATACATGCCAAATTTGCGACACGTTCCAGACTGGTAGATACACTTATGCCCCTGGTGAAAGACCACCATTCAGAATTGAAACGTTGCTTCAAATGGTTTTAGCCGTGTTTGGTGACCAGACCTGAATAGCCAGGGACCTCCCAACCTTTTTCTTCCCCATCTCCTTCCTCTCCCTACTACCTTAAGCCTCACAACATACCTTGATTGGGGATGCCATAGTCTCATTGGCTCTAGGTGGTTGGGAGCAATTGAGACTATTCACTATAAAAAAAAAAATTCTAAAAAAGTTAAAGACTTTTCAAAAATTTCAAACAGTTAATGACGGCCTCCATGGTCGAGTGGTAAGACGCTCAACTACGAATCCAACTAACAAACTCGGCGTGCGCCGATAACTTTTATTTAATTAATATGTGTCATAACACATTTAATTCATAAAAAATAATATAAAGTATATTTGCGGCACGTTCCAGAGTGGTAAATACTCTAAGTATCGCCCTGGTGAAAGACCACCATTAAAAATCGAAACGTTGCTTGAAATGGCTTTAGCCGTGTTTAGTGACCAGATCTGAATAGCCAGGCACTTTCCAACCTTCCTCTTCCCAATCTCCTTCCCGTCCCTACTACCTTCGGCTCACAACATACCCTATTTGAGGGTGCCATAATCTCACTGGCTCTAGACGGTTGGCAGCAGTTGAGACTCTTGTGATGATCCAGTGGGACAATGGCATCATAATTCGGGTATGTATGAGGCTTAAAGAGTGGGGAGGGAAAGAGGGAGAATGGAAAGTAGGTGCCTGGCTATTCAGATCTGGTCATTAAACACGGCTGAAGCCGATTCAAACAACACGCATGGTTTCGATTTCGAATTGCGATATTTCACCGGGGTGATAGTGAGAGAACTTACCGCCGGCCAATGAGTTGCGAAAACTCTGGTACTAAGTTAACAATAATAACGGGTTCGCGCACAACTCAAGCACGTTTATGCGATTCTCCTTTGATGTTATCTGCCCCTGGGATAATAATGCCGTCTCGCCGCGCCCCACAGTTGATTTTATGTATGGAGAATGGGGATTGCGCGAACTGCGCTAACTCTCGCTTCAACCGGCAGTTGGGTCCGAGCTAGGGATGGTTGATATCCGAAAGTGGTTGTAACTGCGGTTCCAGGTACGGTTATTTATCCAGTTATTTTTGGAACCGGTTCCAGAAAAGTTTTACGAAGAAGATTTTTTATTTATTTTTATAGTGAATACCGTGTTCCAATTAATCCTAACCGTCTAGAGCCAGTAAAACTATGGCATACTAAATTGGGGTATGTTGTGAGGCTGGATGTAGTGGGGAGGGGAAAGAGATGGGAAAAATGAAGGTAAAGAGGTACCTGGCAATTTAGATTTGATCACCAAACACGGCCAAAGCTATTTCAAGCAACTTTTTAACGGCTTAACTTATTAGAGGATATACCACTCTGGAACTTTCCGCAAAAGTACCAAGTATACTCTGTATTATTTTTACATGAATTAAATGTGTTATGACACATATTAATTGAATAAACATTATTTGCGCACGCCGAGTTTGAACCCATGACCTTTAGGTTCGTAGTCATGCGTCAATTATAATATTTGGATCATTTTCATAGCACCGTTTTTGTGAAAAATCACCTCATATATATATACATTCTATTAAGAACGGATTCCTGTGTTTTATTTTTATTTTGTGGTGGGGGAGCGGTACACCGGTTCCTCTCCAAAAATAAAATTTCATTGGGGGGGAGGGAGCAAGAATGAATATTCGCCATTTTAATTTGCGACAAATAGTAACCGGTTCCTGGACGAAATAATATCGACAGTTCCAGTGACTGGATTGGAACCGGTTCCTTTTAACCGGGACAGGAATACTGACCATCTCTAGTCTGAGCCCTTTCGCAATACCTGGCAGCTCACAATTCACGGCTGGCCGGTTGAAGAAACTCTCCGGGAACGAGATTCTCCTTCGCTGTATTGTTGGGCGAATGCGGCTTATCTCAATATAAAAGAATCATGGTCCAACAAACAATGAAACAAAACGATCCTTGGCATTTGTCTGACTTTTGAACAATCAGTAGGTATAGTTCCACAAACAACTCAAATTACTAATGGGTAGATAAATTCTGAAAAACCTTCAACATTATAATTATTATTAAAATTATTTCACTTTTAATTTATTTAATAGTGGATACATTCTTTAAGTAATAGTAATTATTCATATTTTAAACTATGTATTTCTTCTTTATAGGAAAACATTTATAATAATGTATTTAATTTTCATTAATTCCATAATATTATATTCAACTAGTTTAGTCTTGCAACACACGTCAAAAGGGACATGGTGAGTAAATCGCGAAGTAGCGTAATCGGAATAAAATTTTAAACTTTTTTACATGTGAGCTAAAATTACCAGTATTGTTTTTTCAGACATTAGCGCCCCACGCGGCGATCCAACGAACCGTGTACAGAAGACGGATTAGCGTATTAATACTAGCAGATGTTACTGGTAGTTTACCATCATACTTTTCTTCTATGCTCCTACTCTACAGTGCCTTGAATTTTGTAAATATTTTTTACTCTTTCTTCTCTTTCGTACTTACTTCTCACTAACTAATTTTATTGTACTTATTTATTCCATACTTGTGTGTCAATGGCACATGTTGTGCCGTATATTTATGAAAAATAAAAATAAAAACAGTTTCTCTCAGTATCGTTTAGACCAGCCCTGGCCAACCCGCGGCCCTCGGTCATGTATGACGAATAATGTTTTTCTTAAGTATCGGGTACTACAAAATTATTGTTTATTGTTAAAACTATTTAATGTTCATAACTATACAAATATATTTTTTTGTTAAATCAATACGTGTTTTATTTTCACATCTGGGTGGTTTTTTTTTTTTGTCAAAAAAACTACCTTGATTTTAAATTCAGGTTACCTCTGCATTCAAATTATTTATAATACTTACAAAAAACAAACAGGTATGAAATTAGTTGTAACAATTTTTTTTTTAAATGTATTATGTTTGTATGTGCGGCCCCTGGGAAAATTTCAGGTCGTCAATGCGGCCCGGGTGCAATATGGGTTGGTCATGCCTGGTTTAGACCATATTCAACCAGTGGCGGCTCGTGAGTTTTTAGTATGCTAGAGTGCTAAGATTGAAAAATACGACATCGTTAGTGTTGTTATAGCCGAAAATGATTTTTATTTTTTTTCAAAATTAAATTTTTTGTATGAAGATTTTCAGTATTTTTCAGTTTTGGTGGTGCACCGCACGGATTTCTGAAAAATCTTCATACAAAAAGTTGAAATTTCGAAAAAAAAAAATGTTTTCGGTTACAACAACATCAATGATGACGTTTTTATTCAATCTTACCACTCTAGCACACCAAAAAGTCACGAGCCGCCACTGAATTCAACATTGAATCTTATTTTAAATTTTATTTTGCTTTATTTAATGACCCAAATAACCAGGTACCTTCCCCTTCATATATACTGTAATGATCCAAGATCTCACTGGCTCCGAGCAATTTGGATTCTTAAACTGTATTCACAAGACGCTCGACTACGAATCCAAAGGTCGCGGGTTCAAACCCGGCGTGCGCAAATAACTTCAATTTAATTGATAAATGTCATAGCACACTTAATTCATTTAAAATAATGTATACTATATTTCCGGAACGTTCCAGAGTGGTAGATACTCCAAGTATCGCCTTGGTGAAAGACCACCATTCAGAATCCGAAACGTTGGTTGAAATGGCTTTAGCCGTGTTTGGTAACCAGATCTGAATAGCCAGGTATTTTCCAATCTTCCTCTTACCCACCTAACAATATACGTCAATTGGGAATGCCATAGCCTTACTGGCTATAGACGGTTGGGAGCAGTTGGGACTTTTGTGCGGTATTGAATATAAAAATAATAATAATAAAGTTTTTAAAAATATCTTCTCTTCACAAAGGAAGATAGATAATTATCTGTGCTCCGTATGTACATGACTATGTTCTTTTAAATGGAGGGGGATTCGGATTCCTGATTTATTCATTACATAACTTAACGGCACATGGGTATAAGGAACATTTGTAATATGACTACATATATTATGTGTCACCAACAAGAACGGTACACTTGGTGCATTTTATTATACGGAACGGCGTTCCTGTTAACCCCGTTTTAAGTCGAGCACTGTCAAATGGTGTAAAATATATTACCTTTTTCGTAAATTTTATTAGTCCTGCATTTGGAGTGCAAAACGAGTGTTACGCTATCTAATAATAAATGAATTATTAAATATTTTATATGATTAAATAAACTTTTCATTCCTTTCTTCTTTGCGCACACAAAATGGTGAGAGAGCGCTGCTGTAGTCAATTTTGATGAGTTTTGCCGCACTCGGCTAGACCTGGGCGTGGCTAGGACTAGGGCTAGGCTTTATACATCCATTCATAGCACATGTCGACATAATGCATTTGTTTATTCGTATGACCACTTTTTCATAGTATTGTTAAAATCAAAAATATATCATCTAAAAAACCATTGACTTATGTCCATTTATGTCGCATATCAAAACGTGTGGGCGGAGTCAACGGAGACGCGCGACACTAAGAATATCCTTACAGTACCTCAAAGCGGTGTGATAATTTGGTAAAATCTGCTGTCTCTTTCTTTCTCATGGCGTACGACGTAAAAACCCGGAGAAAGTGATTTATTCCCAATTTGTATAGGTTGGGTAAAAAGAATTAGCTCTCTCTCCATATGTTGTTACTCCAAGTTAATACCGCACAAGAGTCCCAACTATTCCCAACCATCTGGAGCCAGGCATGGCATTCCCAATTGGGGTATGTTGTGAAGATGAAGGTAGTGGGGAGCGGGGGAAAGATGGGAAAGAAGAAGGTTGGGAAGTACCTGGATACTTAGATCTTGTCACCAAACACGGCTAAAGCCATTTCAAGCAACGTTTCGATTCTGAGTGGTGGTCTTTCACCAGGACGATACTTAGTATATCTACCACTCTGGGAAGTATACCACTATATTAAATAAACTTCTTGCATTTGTAAATAACACTTTCATTGCGGTTTGGCATTCTAAGATGAAATGAAACGCCTTTTCAATTAATCATGCTTCAATACGGAATGTATTTCTTTCACTTTCTGACACGAGTGCACCGAAAATAAAATAAACAGTTGGCCTCACTGCAGTTAATTATCTCGGCTAATTTACATAGCGCTATTTTTGTGTAATATTACCTCAAGGCTTGATCTGCACCGCGCTTTCACTCGGGCCGCACTAAATTACAGATTGTAGAACATGAAAATTAGACTTATAATTTATTGCATTATGCAGGTGACAATTTGATGAATGCGGTAGCATTTTTTTCGGCGCAATGCAAGGTCGTGTCTGAAAACAAAAGTAAGTTTTACTGCATTTTGTTGGTTCCAGATTGCAATATTATCATATTAGCAACAAATGCCCAGAGCGGAGATTGTTGTCAATATTATACTAACTGTTACATGATATTGAAATGTCAATAATGTAGGTTAGGTATAAATTAAAACTTTAAATATCGACTTGTGGATCTGATCTACGCTGAGAGTATATAGAGTGGTATCTATCCAAGGCAGTGTAGTCAGTTTTTGATGATTTTTACCGGACTCGGCGGACCTGGGCGTGGCTAAGACTAAGGTTAGGATATTTATACATCCATTCATATCACATATCGACATAATGTTTTTGTTTATTCGTAAAACCACTTTTCACAGTACTGTTATCAACGAAAATATAGCATATAACCTAAAAAACCGTTTAGTTTTGTCAAGTTTAGTGGCATCATAAAAAATATGGGCGGAGTCCCGCGGTGACCCAGGAGCCCATGAGCCCAGGAGATCATCGTGACAGTACATAGAAGCGTTGTATTATATTTGTTGTCTCTTTCTATCTCATGGTGCACGACGTAAAAACCCGGAGAAAGTGATTTATCGCAAGTATGTATAGGTTGGGTAAAATGAATTAGCGCTCTCTTTATACATTGTTGCTCCAAGGATCCGCGTTATATTTATTTGCATCACTTTTTTATCACATTTCATAAAAATTTTAAATCATTCTAATTTTATTAATTGAATGATTTCAAATTTTTATGAAATGTGACAAAAAAGTGATGCAAATAAATATAACGTGGATCCTTGGAGTAACAATGTATAAAGAGAGCGCTAATTATTTTTACCCAACCTATACATACTTGCGATAAATCACTTTCTCCGGGTTTTTACGTCGTACACCATGAGAGAGAAAGAGACAACAAATATAATACAACGCTTCTATGTGCTGTCACGATGATCTCAATTAATTAATAAAATAATATTGTGTAATGTGAAAAGAAACATTTTTTTGGTTTTATGTGTATTTCGTATTATTGTAAATTAGTAACATTTTTTTTAACAGTGGTGCAAAGTACGATGAAGTGACTTTTATTCAACTAACTTACTAACCATCACGGAGTCTTCCCGCACGGCTAGTCAGAGAGGACGTACATCCACACAACTATGTCTTGGCCATAGTTAATATGTATGGCTGTACGTATTATACCAATTTTTTATTCCACATTTTTTTAAGACATGTCTGAAGATGCCCGTCATAAGGTGAAACCGGTCAGGTCTTAAATAAAATGTCTGAATTAAAGTTAAATATTTGGTTCTAAAAAAATCATTTAAATTAAAATTATCTTGACAGCTTTATGCCTTTTTATGTTATATTAACTGGAAGAAAACTAACTAACCATCACACCACAGGGGTAGGCAGAGAGGACGGACCGCCATACAACTTTGTCTTGGCACACACTCCTTGCTTATCATTCGTGCTTCGTCTCATACGTACTTTTTTGTTATTCTCTTCAAATGGCCCGATTTAAGTATTTGATTCACTCGATCGTGCCATGTCTTCCTCGGGCGTCGCAGACTACTTCTTCCATTCGCTTTCGAATCGTATATTATTTTCACACTCCTTTCTTCGTTCATTCGCTCAACATGCTTAAGCCATCTAATCGTTCCTTTCTTGATCCAATTCATTACGCTTACATCAATCAGCCTTGCATTCTTTCCTGATATCCACATTTTTAACATGGTCAAACATGCACACATAGGGATCTTCTTTCGACAGCATTCAGTCTACTTTAATCTTTCTTCTGCCAGTTCCATGCCTCACGATAGTATGGCATACATCATCGTTAGTATGAGCACTCCATTGTGGACTGCTAGCTTCGCTTCTTTGGACATTTTTTTTATATTGCGCCAACAGCGTTCAGTCCTCCATTAATCCTACATAAAAAACATGTTTTCTCATTAGATGTCATATATGTGAGGTAACACCATAACCATTTACTATAGTTTATAATCATATTTAAAAGCTTTACTAACAAGAATCCAAAAATAAAAAAAGTATGTGTTAATAGTGAAAACACTATTCCTCAGGATTTTTATTTTATTTTTCAAAAAGTTATGTATCATCAAAAGAGAATAAAACAAATCAAAATTTGTTACCTACTTTCATAAATTCGTCGGTCCGTTTCAGTATTTGAACAAACTGTGATCAGCTGAAAAGTATAGCGGTCAAATTGTTATGCTTGTCAGTTGATAATTATTTATTTTTAAAAAATATTGCATTTCTCGTTTTATTTTTTCTCAACTGCTTTAGGTCAGTCTTTGAGTGGTATTATCTCATCGTTTATCTAAGAAATGTTCTGCGGCTAAAGAACGTTGGTGAGAGAAAGGTAATAGGAAAGGGAAGAAGATGGAAAATATGAGAGTTTGGTAGAATCTGACATTATTACACTCGAATGCCGACTACAAAAATTTCCCCACTGTATAGATAGAAATTTGTATTGATATAATAAAAAATATTAAAAAAAAATTATATTCTTGCATTATTCTCTAAAACAAGAGAAATATTATCTTTGACTAGGTGGTACAAACAGTTTTTTTTTTATTTCGAACAATACGACACTACTGACATCTATTAAAGCACATTATTACTTGAGTCAGTCAAATGTAGACGGCTCAAATCTACGGTGGAGACAATTTACTAAAGCGAGTATTGGTTCAACTAAAATTTCTTAGATGGCGTTGAACGCCAATTTTTCTGGGTAATAAATCCAAAGGCAGCCACAAAATTCGCCCTTTTTCTTCGTATTATTCATATTGAAATGGAAATGTTACATGAATTAAAAACTTCCCCGGCTAGTAACTGGGTGACGCACCCGGGCGTCATAGGTTCAATTCATCTGCTAGTTATGATGGCAGTAAGAGTTTTTCAAATATTGTCACGTTTTTCGTAACTAAGGAATGTTTGCCTTTACTTTTTAAATAAAAGAATAATTGTGAAAAAATGGAGACAGAGCCCTTGAATTTTCGGAATCAAAATACGCGTTCACCTATTGGGGTCAATTACATACCCCTTGAATTTATTAATGTCTATCAATTTCTGTATTTAATTTTAATGTTAGTGCATTTAAATAATTTGCTTTACGAGATATTTCAAAATGGGGGAACTGTGTTACCCAAATCATTCAACCATTATTGTACAGATATCTAACTATTTTCCTGGAATTGGGAGAAGTGAAGAAGTAAGTGAGATGCACAATACATAACAACGGCGATTATGTTATTATAAAATGGAATTTTTAAGGATATTTTTTTTTATGGGGTCATTTAGTTACCCCGTGAATCAATTCATTATATACGTAAGCCCTAATTAAGAGATTTTTTTAATAGGTTTACTGATTTACTAACAAATATAAATTATAATAGGAAAGTTAGAACGCAGTTATTTGTTTGACATTGACAGACCCTCAATTTGTCATTTTCTTTCTAAAAATTAGTGATTCGAGTCTATATTATACATTTAATTAATGACAAGTAACTTATTAATTCATAAAAAGGATGGGGGGGTACACACGTGTATCTATGTTGACCACAGAATTGAAAGTTTTACTAATTGAAAGAATTGATTTTTTAAAATGCAAATGTGTATTTTAATCCGATGTCACTTATTACCATAATTTTCGATTGATATAAGTAGTGTGAGGCCTTTGAAGGCATTGTAAAGGCGTATTTTAAAAGAGTTAATTCAAAATATTTAAATGCCTATACAACAAATAGATGGATATTTATGTTCCTACTTATGCTGAAATTTCATAGAAACACTGATTGCTTTAAAAAAAAATCACTATCATTGTTTTCAACCAACTTACGGCCTTCCTTATCTTTGTTAACATTTGTTTTAAGGGATAAGTTAAAATACGTAGCTGTTAAATTTTACCATGAAGTATCATGCATGTATTAAATAAATATGTATTTGAGGTTATATTGCTGTAGGACAGGGTGGAAGGTGCTAAACTCAATTGTCTTAATTACACCGCATACAATAAGGATATAGTACAAGTAATAATAGGTAAGTAATTTTAATAAATTAAATAATAATTTATTCAACTTGAGTGCGCCACTGGCGGGCGGAGTGGTATAGCCACCTGAGGGCACCATAAACATTCCTTCTATCGCCCGGAGCGGGGTACGCTATACATATTTCACAAAATGCTCCGCGCCCGGGGCAGTGGCAGCCGTCATACAAAAAGCGTCCTTAACTCTTTTAATGTCAAACAGCGATGTATCGTTATTGCGTCCGCGAAGAACAATCGTTTCTTGGGAGTCATTTAACCGGGTTTAAATATTAAATTAAACCAGACCGCAATATGCCTATACCTAAAGGCGTTGAAACCTCTCCCTCTGCCGTAAACGACGTATGCAACAGAAAGAGGGGTTATAACGGAGCTCTCCGCGGCAGAACCATGCCTAACCTTTCCTTAATACCTTCTTCGTTCGTGAATATTACACAAAATTAAAGTAAAATCATAATTTGAAGGCCACAAAGCAAAGACACCGATCTTCAATAAAGATTTTGTTACAATGTCAATTTTCAATTGACTATTTTAGACACTTTTGTAAAATGCATTTATTTTTCTGCTTGCCATAACAATTGAAGACCGTTATAAATATTTCGGTTATAAAAAAAAATGGCAGTTAACATGTTCAACTCTTTGATTTTCTATTTTTGTGCCATTTTCATGACCTGAAAGTGTGTTTATTGGATAGAACGTACCAGAATTAGTTTAGTGAGAATACTAACTCATTTTTTACCAAAATGTTAGTTAGCAGGTTCTTGCCGTGGAGTCATCAATTTAAACATATAACTTTGTTTCAATCATTTTTTTGTACAAGTGTCTACCGGTTTCGGAAGCACCCTTCCATCATCAGAACAATATTAAAACTGTTTTATTTTTTACCCTTCTAAGATGTTGTTAGAAACAAAATGTTAATTCGTGCAACAAAGAATAATACCTCTTCCAACGCGATGAATCAGTTCCCTTTAAAATTTGCCTAGAAGGAAATCGTTAGACACAGGGCTGGGTTTGATTCCAAATAATACATTAATTTCAGATGTTTTCCACTTCTTTATAGTGCATATTTTCAATATGTCTTTTGTTTTCGATGTCACTTTATGACAATGTAATTACCGATGTATCTGTGCCATTTTCAAGTTAGCCTATAAATAATGCGTTAGATACAAAGCTGAGGTTTTTTTATGATCTTGAACCAACACCAACCCTAGATAAAATATGTAAACTATAGAAAAATCAAAAAGCAAGAAAAAATATTAAAAAAGTTATTCTACCAGATATATAATAATTAAAGCACAAATAAAAATCCTTACAAAATATGAATAAAACACAATTATTAGTTACTAGTGTCAGTACCCGAATGATAAAAAAATAAAATTCCATAATGCGATTGAAAGTGAAAGATGGCGACTTTTATTTTTGGATAATCAAATGGATATTTAAAAAATATGAAAATGACGTTGCGAGCAGAAAATAGCATTTTTTTAGAAATTGCGAACGGAAATTCTATGCTTATTTGATTATCTTGGGACTCATCATTGAAGGTTTTTCGGAGCTTCAAATGAAACCAAATAAAGCGGAAAATCAAATTATGAAATAGTTGAGATTATTCACGTCAGCATAAGTACCAAATCTTAATTCTTGGTGAAAATCACCAAGAATCACTGCAAAACACCTTCACATAGGTGAGGGTGTTTCTGGAATTGTAAGTGTAAGTTGATTAGTGGTAAGAAATAGGAGTTACGTTAAAATTATCAGGGTTCGTATTGGTAGATACTGTACAGAAATAACATTGTATGGAACAGTGCGCGATATCAGAAATCAACGGAATATTTAATATAATGTGACAAATTATATAGGATAGCTTAGGAATTGCAAATATGGTGACCCATACCTAATATATAGTGTATTTGAGAAGAGATTCTCCGCAATTCAGAGCTGGTCCACAGAGAGTGCAATCAAAAGCAGTTTGACACTATTTTTAAGACATGTGATTTGGTATTCCTTTTAACCAAGGCGATTTTACATGAAAATTTATAAATTTTTATTATATTTTCGTAGAAAGCAATCACTTTGTGGTTTGAAATATTTAAAGAAATAAAAAAATAACTTTGTATAAGATCACGGATATTATTTTAATTTAAAGACCGACCGGTTTCGCTTAGCCTAAGCATCATCAGTTTAATTTTGTACCCTGCTATGCGAAACCGGTCGATCATAAAAAATAAAATAAAATCCGTGGTCTTATACAAAGTTATTTAAAATTTATTCAAATGTATTTTATTTTTTTATTTAGGAAACAGTCACTATAAATTAAGGTTTAAACATAATAAAAACAAGCTTATTATAGACCAACAAAGTTTCATTAAATGAGTCAAAGTACATAGATACCTACATAATAATACAGATTTTTTTTTTTTAAACATTAGATAAACAACATGATAATATTGCACTGTTTCAGTTTTATTCTAGCAGGTAGCCATGTAAGTAAGAATGGTAAGTTTTTACAAATGTAATTGATACAAGTGTAAGTGATTGTTGAAAGATTGTAAAGATGACTGAAATCGGTTGTGTTATTTTTATGTTAGGTTATGTTAAAGATTGGTCCCGGCGAAACCTCCCACAGCACTGGCCAACAGACCTTCACACGAGGCCACGTTTTTTTGACGTCCGCCTCAGGGCTGGAGGTCCGACGGTCAATGAAGGCAACAATCTACAACATTTACAATTCTGTGAGTAAAAAGTCAACACATATTTCCTTGGCACGAAACTGAACTAAAGCTTTTCGTTTGACCATTTTTCCAAGTCGTAATTATTTTGAACAGGACTTATTAAGGCTCGACTGCATTGATATACATAATGTTACCTGTAGTAAATTCTTACACAAAGTCACAATAATATTACTCAGAGATTTATTTTTGGATGAAAATGAATACCAACTTTTACTATTATGTGACGCAATACATATATTTTTCTTCTTCTGATACCTTTCCCTTTCGAAGGTTGGCTATCATACGGGCAAACTTTTACCTGAGTTCTGCAGCCGGCGGAAATGCACTCTTACTTATGTTAGTTTTCAAAGACAAAAGGAGTTGAGTTTTTATTTACTATATCTTTCAACAGTCTTTCCCTGGACTACCCATCAGTTGTCCGGTTTTAATTTATTTTTTCATCTAGTACCTACCTCAATTTCACAAATGTGGCCATCCGACAAATAACTTCTAAATCGGTTACTCTAAATATCCAGGATATTTTAAGAATGCAACTATATGTTCACATTTCAAGGTGTCCAAGTACATGTCGTACTAAATTTTTGAAAATATAAATATTTCAGTTTTTTTTTTTTTTGAAGAAAAACAAACTTTCCCAGGTAACGAATAACCTAAAAATATTTGAAAAACTCCTACTACCATCATAATAAGCGGAAGATGTTGCTTGTGTAATGATGGAGGACTTATCCAGCAGAGGAAATGAACGCACGACGCCCGGGTGGGAATCCGACGCGTTTGTCCACTCGGCTACCGACCGGTCAAAGTTTACAAAGTAACTAATTATAATTCATATACTTTTTGATATTAAAATTTTCATCTCGAACTTACAGACATTACTGGTTCAATTTGACCTTACGATAATGCCGCGAGTTTTACTTGTATTATTTCATGTAGATTATTTTTAGAATCGCACTCTTGAATAACCCCCCCCCCCCTGAGTAAAAAGTCAAACGCGACTTTTGAGTTTTACCACTGAGACGATGTGTAGGTGACAGCAATATTTGAAATAAATACGGGCCGAAGTGCCAAAAAAAATTTACTTTCAAAAAACATGTACAAAATCAACTAAAATATTTCAATAAATCAAAATGAAAACTCCATCTACCGACGACAGTCAACTATAGACTTATATTTATGTACTGTATCCATTCTTCGTGTATTTTGACACTTATACCGGTATTACTTACGTCAAGTCTTAACTTATCTTGTTCTCAAGGAAATGATAATTCATTCAGTGTGTATTTCATTTAATCCTGCAGACTAAATCGTTCGTACATTTATCATTGCAGACGGACAATCTATATAAAGTAACGTTATGTAGGTTGTAGGTTGTTACCTACATAACGTTATGCAGGTTTTGTTGCTTTAGGCCTAAGGAGAAGTATCTCCTTACAAACTGCCTTTCCTGTTTCCTACGTTCATATATAAGACCAAATTTATATGTATACATATTGAATCATACTGTACCAAGTCACAAATCCAAAATATTCAGGGGAGCCAACTAAAAAATTTTGGAATAAATGTTATCTTTATAAGTGTTGACATTTTAGTATGTTTATTGAAAGATGTTCTGGTTTTTTGAAGAGATATGATGACTTTTTAAGATTCACATTTTATAGAGGAGTACAAATTAAAGAGAATAATACAAACAAGTGAAAATCATAAAACGTAGACTTGGTACAGTTTGATTCTAAGGTATAGATATAATAAATAATAATATAATAAAATAAAATTTAATTAGTGAAATTTATATTTTTATAAATTTCACTTATAAAAATTGTCACTGTTCTGGTAAACCGTTGCACTCTGAATTATGGACGTACAAACTTATATGTGCTGTAAGGAGAAATAATAGCAGCCGCAGATATTTTGGATACCTTGTAAAACAAAGTGTACTAGTTTAAATAATAATAATAATAATACTACGCTAATTTATATAGCACTTCAAGGGCGCTTTACAAAACGGAATAGCTATGGCTAAATTTACCATAAAACTATCTAAATACCTAAAGCTATAGTCGAAATTACCTTATTTATATTTACATATTGGTTATTTATATTTTTCGTAGGCTGTGAAAAATTGACGAACTTTTTGTTTAGCATTAGATCGAGGATTAAGGATGGCCAAACATTACATGAACAGATATTATTATACTGGTGAGTTTAGATGCTAACGGGTTAGCCTAGCGGTGTGAATTAGGGCAATTCTGTTATTTATGGATATGATTTTCTGAAAACATGAGTTTTGAGTTTAGATCTGAACTCTGTCGAGTCTTTTATTATTCTCAAATCCTGTGGTAGTCTATTCCAGGTTTAAGGACCTGACACTCCTGGAGCACGCTCTCCAAACATGTCTGGTGTACGTTTTGGTTCCTTCAACTTTCCTATAGTTTGTTCGTCCTTAGCCGCCTGTATACATCATATTGTGAATCTGTAACAAAGTTTTTAAAAATGGTTCTTTGTTTTGTATTATTTACTTAAATAAAAGAATAGAACGATTAACAGTATGCAAAATCCATCCATGATTTGGTGTCAATCACCTAGTTAGTGCACCGTCTCATCTTTTCGCTTACTGTCATAAAATATGTGAACTTTTTTTTATTATTATCGGTTAATAATAAAATTACGGCTGGTTAATAAGAGATTGGAGCCATTACGTGGCTCGAAGAATCAAGATACAAATATGGAAAACTGTCAAAGAATCGTCAAAACAGTTATATTCGCCCTAGCAAACCTAACCGTGTACATGAAGCTGAAGGTGTTGACTGTTAACCGGAATTACACAAGGACTCGACGAAGGGCCACCCTTAATATTATTTTCAAAACCTTTGCCTTATTCTGTGTGATGCTAAATTTTAAAAATTTCGTAGAAACTAATCACTTTGCGGCTTAACATATTTAATGAAAATGAAATGATAATATTGTAAAAGACAACAGATTTTATTTTGGTAAAACAACTCGCAATGTCAATTTGAGAATCAAAAAACATCTTAGATGTTTAAATAACCATTGTTTTTCAGAATTTGCCAATCATCTTATTGAAAACAGATCACAATTTCAATAAATGCACCAGTACTTATTATATTCTTCACAAAAATGGTCATGACAACAGATTAAATAATTTAGAAGCACTAGAAAATAAAGAAAGCCAATAAAACTAATAGCCTAATCAGTTAAATTTATCCAGTACTCTAATATTAAGTATGTTTCCCATGAACTCGTAAAAAAATCTATTTTTTTCTTTTATCACCTTCTCAGTTAACGTTTTGCCTCTTTTATTTCGTATTTTCTGTCTCTTTCTTTCAGTTACTTTTTTTATTTTATTTTATATAGTATTCTTCCTCTGTATTTACAAGTATATTTAAACACACAGTATGTATTTTTTGTTTAGTTTAATGTTGTACCCTGATGACGCTTAAACTAAGCGAAACCCGTGTTTGAACCCGCGACCTTTGGATTCGTAGTCAAGCGTCTTACCACTCGACCATGGAGGCCGTCATATTGCAGGTCTTTTATGTTTAGATCTAGGTATCTCGTAATGTGTAGTTTTATTTAAATATCCCCCAAAGTTCTCTCAACTATATGATGTTTTTTTAGTTAAGAAGGCATTTATTAAAAAAAGTAAAGTGGTAAAAGATCAATTTGTATTTTGTAAAAACAAGTTAAGATATATTTTAAATATTACAGTAAAAATTGTTTGACTTTTCCCCAAATTGCATGAATTTACTGTTTTTCTTCATCATTTGCTGCTCTCTCCTATTGGAGGTTGTCTATCATAAAGGCATTCTTCACCTTGTAGGTTGAAGCCCGAAACAACAGCGGAACTACACTTGTACCAGTCACGCAGATTTCAAAGACACGAACTGCGGCGTCTTTCTCTGCTACATCTTTCATCATTCTTTCCCTAGATTATCAAATATGTAATCTTGTTCTTTTCATATTTCCTTATTCAATGCCAACAAATATTACAAGAATAATTGTTCAAACAATTACAACTTCAAAACAATCAGCTGCCTCGGCGCGGAAACTTCTCTCAGCGAGACAGGCATATCAAAAACCGATGTAACATTTGTTATCAAGATAAGTAAAGAAAAAATAATAAAGTCAAAATAAATTAAAAGTTTTTTTAAACAAAATTATAGTGAATAAATATACCGTACAAGAGTCCCAACTGCTCCCAACCATCTAGAGCCAGTGAGGCTATGATATCCTCAATTGGGGTATTTTTTGAGGTTGAATGTAGTTGAGAAAGAAATTAGGTGGTAAGAGGAAGGTTGAAAATACCTGGCTATACAGATCTAATCGTCAAACACGGCTAAAGCGATTTCAGCAAAGTTTCAATTCTGAATGGCGGTATTTCAACAAGGCGATACTTTTAGAGTATCTACCACTTTGGAACGGCCAGAAATATACTGTTTATTATTTTATATTGATTAAATGTTTTATTATTACACATATTAATTG
>JAGWCC010000896.1:0-114016 GCA_022651775.1 Drusus annulatus | reverse complement strand
ATCAATCAATCTGCTGTTTTTCCTATTGCATACCCTGATTAGAAAAATTGTACACGCCACTGGGCAGTAATATAAATAGTATTGTTGCTAGTAATAATTGTTTGAATATTGAGTCATTGTTTAGTAGGTCCAGAGAGGTAGGTACTCCAAGTATCGCCCTGGTGAAAGACCACCGCTCAGAATCTAAACGTTGTTTGAAATGGCTTTTAGCCATGTTTGGTGACCAGATCTGAATAGCCTGGTACTCTTCCCAACCTTCCTCTTTCTCATCTCCTTCCTTTCCGCACTACCTTCAGCCTCGCAACATATCCCAATTGGGGATGCCATAGTCTCACTGGCTCCAGACGGTTGGGAGCAGTTGTGACTCTAGTGCGGTATTAACTATTTAAAAAAAAAAAAACAAAAGATGCAAAACCTTACAATTGGCGTGGACCATCCTTCTCTGCAAAGCCCTTCGTCTGTAACGGTGGCCTCATAATAGTAACATCTCTTTTCCAAAACTCCCTTTGCAGTCCTTCGTCCATGACACTCTTTGATTTCTCGAGATCGGCTCCTCAGACCATCAGGAGTCACTGCCAGGGCTTGTACACGATCAAAGAAACTCAGAGTCCAAAACGTACAAGTTTCCGCGATGATTTTACTTCCTTCGTGCAGGCCTTTGAGAGAATCCCAAGCGGTTTACAGAATCGGCAGACAGAAAGCGCCGGTTTTTCGCCGCTGCCATGAGAACGTCGCCTCCGATAAGGATGAAAGGGATTGCTTATCGTCAGTGGGAGCTTCCATTCCATCTCGACTACTGCTTTCGCGATTTCAGGATGCACTTAGAACTCCTCGAAAGCAATCAACGCGGTGTATATCAGACGTCAAATATTGACAATATAATAACATAGAGATGGTCAATATTCCTGTCCCGATTAAAAGGAACCGGCTCCAAGCCGGTCACTGGAACCGTCGATATTATTTCTCTGCGAAACCGATTCCTTTTTTTGGCAAATAAAAATCGATATCATTTGGCCGAGGAACTTCTTCCTTTTTTTGGCATAATAGGTTTTTGGCGGAAAGGTCCCTTTGACGAGGAACCGGTTCCAAAGTTCCATTTTTTTGTTGATTTGCTAGTACTTTTTTTGGGGAGGAACTTTTGTCGATTTGCTAGTACTTTCTGATTTTAAATCTCTACCGATTAGTACTATTTTTGGAAACGGATTTTTTTGTTGGTCTGCTAGTACTATTCGATTTGAAATCTCTACCGACTGTTATTTTTTTGTTTTAAAGAAACTTTTATTGATTTGCTAGTCCTTTTTGATTTGAGATCTCTACCAACTAGTACTATTTTTTTAAGAGGATTTTTTGTTGATTTGCCAGTACTTTTCGATTTGAATGTAAAAATCTCCTTCGTGGAACTTTTCTGGCACCAGGAACCGGTTCCAAAAAGAACTGGATAAATAGCCGGTTCCTCGCCGGTCACCGGTAATAGGATCCACAGGTACACCCAATTTCCGATATCAACCATCCCTAGTGCATAATATGGAAAAGAAAAGAAAAAAACAAACAAGAGGATCCACACACGGTTTATTCCTAATTGATTATTTTATTCACGCGAAATATAAATCAATGTTGATATAGATATATGTGTTTCTTCATGTTGGTTAAACTGTTAGCAATTAGTTTTTAGAGCAAGTTTTCTACGGAATTAGGGATGGTGATATCTGAAAATGGTGTCACTGCGGTTCCAGTTTACATGTACGGGAATGCGAACCATGAGGGTTGATATATCAACTCCTTCCTCTTTGCATGTTTACGAAAAGCTGCCACCAAGGATTCTTTTTTTTCTTAATTCTCCCACTGGCTTATTCATGAGGGCTGCAATACGTAACCAAGCATCGTGAAATGACACTTTGTTTTTGTGCAGGCGATGCTTTGGGTTCCATAATATAGATTCTGATTCATACAGCTCCAAAAATAATAATGTTCAATCATTATTCCACTCTGCCATTATAAAATACAACGGATTTGGCGCCAAAATAAATAAATACGCGCACGGCACGTCAGTCGTAATTGCCTGCCGATCGCAGACAGTGTAGAGCAGTCATTCCCAAAGTGGTCTATATCGACCCCCAGGGGTCGATTCCGACCTGCAAGGGGTCCACGTCGATGAAAAAAAAATTGGGGGTGCATGAGACGTAAATGGGGGTCCACGGGAATGGATTCCATTTAGGCAGGCCGTCACTAAAATGTTGGCTTCCCGTAAATGTAATAATCCACCTCACAGATAGTACCTATGTAGGTACTTACGTAATACTATCTTATAATGAACTTTAATTCCCTAATTATATTAATAATAATAATTTTTGTGGAAGATATTTTGCCGATTTGCTAGTATTTTTCGATTTCAAATTTCTACCGACTAGTGCTTTTTTTTCGGAGGGTAAATTTTGTTGATTTGCTAGCACTTTTTGGGGGAGGTTTTTTTGTCGATTTGCTAGTACTTTTCGATTTCAAATCTCTACCGACTAGTGCTTTTTTTCGGAGAGGAATTTTTGTTGATTTGCTAGCACTTTTCGATTTGTAATCTCTGCCGACTAGTACTATTTTTTGACGAGTTCGACTACAATTGAAGTGTTCCTGAAGCGTTCACAAAACTTTGAAGTTTTTCCCAACGCTAAAAAAAATCAATACTAGGAAAGTAGGGGGTCTATACAAAACAGAAAAAATCGACAAGTGGTCTACGGGACAAAAAAGTTTGGGAACCTCTGGTGTAGAGGGTCGGTTCGTGCGAGTTAGGCGAACTCGATCAAACTCTTTTGATGTGTTGTTGTTTACCGCCGCCAGGGCGATCCCGGGCCAACTCCCCCGAACTCGAGTGAACTCGAGCCAACGCGCACGAACTACCCCTCTTCACTATCGCCCAACTATTGGGAGTTGGGCAGATCCCGGCACTGGGAATAAATAATCGGTTCCTCGTCGGTCTCCGGTAACTGAAGCTGCAGTTAGCGATCCCAGGCCAACTCCCCCGAACTCGAACGAACTCGAGCCAACGCGCACGAACCACCTCTCTACACGATCGCCCAACTGTAGGGAGTTGGACGGTTGGACGATCGTATAGTGCTACCATGATTGTATCTGCTCGGTGGCTCGATGTTTTCATTTACCAAAAATAGAAACCGGTTCCAAAAATAGCCGGCTCCTTGGAGAAATAATATCGTCGGTTCCAGTGACCGCCTTGTAATAGGAAATAGGAATAGCGATCATCTCTATATCTATATAGAATATAAATATAATTTGATTTGATTTGACGTTTTAGATTTCAGTTTATTTTGTCTCACAATTGGTCAACTATTTATTTGTTTCTTGTCTACAAATTAAAGTGAGAGTATTCCAAAATACAATGTTGATCAAACTACTATAAGGGACTTGAAGTTTGTGTTTAATCCAAACTAGACGGATATTTGTCGTTATTTCATTCGCAGCTACGTAAACGAGGAAAAAACATTTCCCTCTATTTATATTAGTAATAAGTTATTAAAATGTCCTTACGAAAGTCGTTAAGTTTGCCCAAAAAACAATCTTCTATGTTTTCATTCATCAAATCAGGAAAAGAAAGGTGAACAAATTAAATCTTTTGTTGTTATTGCAGTTGTTTTCCCTTCACCAGTGACTTTCTTCTTTAAATTGTTTTAAACTGAGGTGAAGGCATGACAAAAAATCACTACATATAATTTCACTTCTAACTGACCTCATGTCTACTCGTGCTAGATTTAGAGTATGATGCATGGAGGTTAGTATAGTTTTGGTTAGCATGAAAATAGATCATCTTGGTTGCTTGCTTATTAAAATTACGCACTTCGATCAACTGTTGTTCCAAGATACACTTTAACACATAGTTGGGGATTTCTACATAATATATAACTCATAAATAAGTATAGTTATATTAATGATTAATCACTAACAAGTTTGCGAGATGAGATGTTTTACTTTTTTTTAAATATGTGAGTTAATAATGATTTTGTTTTCATACTTCATTATGATAAAAACGACTGCTGTCTACTATATACACAGTGTTTTACACTCATACTGCGAAATTTCTGGGGGTGTTCTGTTTTTAATTATAAGTAAAATAACTCGAGAGCGTACTAGATATATGTCATACATTTTGATTTAAAAAAAGATAATTCTATTTTAGTTGTGAATCCAAAACAAAAATTTGTATGAAACATACCTCGAGTGCATTTCTTTGTAAAAAATATCGGTGTTATTTGTTTTCCTAAGATTTTCATGAATAATTAATCACCCACAGGAATTTCGTAATATGAGCGTGAAACAGTGTATTTACCAAATATTTTCTGGCTGCTTTGTTATTCTAAATAACTGACCAGATTTTAGATCTATTTCAAAATCTGTTAAATGTAATTATTTTCTTTCAGTTCATCTTCATCCCCAACCAATAGCACCAGTGGAGAATCTAAAAAAGAATCATGGAAATTGGACTTGAATACATTTTTAGAAAATGGTATGAAATTTTCTTTCACATTATTTACGAGTTGAAATTAAAAACATATTTTTACAAACCACAAATGCACACAAATTAATAGTTAAAATAATATTATACAATTCATTTCTACATCCTTCAAAACGCATTTAATGAGCTTAGAGTAAACAAATTAAATGCTGTGTTTTTCTACCACACAACCATTCAAAAACACAAGAAATCTTAGACAAAATGCATGTCACCGATTCCGATATGTAAAAAAAAATTTTTTTTTGTATAGCAGGCGGTCTGTTAATTATTTATGAACCTTTCAATGTTATATTTGATAGAAAATGAAGCAATATCAATGGGATGGGACAGTGCAAAGAAAGATAAGCCTTCAACATCATCGCTATTTAAGGTTCGTCATAAACTTTATTAAAAAATATGTTTATATAACGAAGTTTCAATGTTAATTTGAATGTATCTGAAATAATGAGTGATCTTTAATTTTAGGAAAGTCAAATGGAAGAAGGACTTTCAACAAAAAAAGTGTTTTCTGAATGCAATAATCTTAGTCACTATACAAAAGTTGAAGATGCCCCTACCAAAGGCTTTGATAATAAAGAATTTATGAAGGAGTTAAATAGTTTTGGAGATAGTCAAGACGTATTCTCAAAGACTGATGTAAGCTATCAACACTTATTACTGTCTTATTTGTACATATTTATATGCCAATCTTTACAAATTTCTTCTTATTTGTATATTCTTTTTTTATTTCTAGTTGGAAGATGATTGGAGAAATAATTCAATTTGCAGCCAATCGTCTGACTTTAGTCCAGTTAAAAATAAAAGTGCCAATTCATCTCGTTCTGATAAAAGCTTAAGTTCATCTAGAACTAATAAAAGTTCAAATTTTGCTCAAACTAAAAGTGCTGATTCCTCTCGGGCTGTTAAAAGTTCCCATTCGTCTTATCCTGATAGAAATCTCACTTCTTCTAGGGCATCTAAAAGTGCTAATTCATCTCGCAGTGTAAAAAATGTTCATTCATCTCCAAGTGATAAAAATGAACATCCATCTCAAACTCATAAAAGTTCCCATTCATCTCAAAACAATAAATGTACCAGTTCATCTAAATCTGATAAAAATGCGATATCACAAGATGGTAAAAGTGCCCATCGATCTCATAAAAAATCCCATTTGTCTAGAGTGGATAGAAGTATTGAATCTGAAACCGAATGTATATATATAAGCAACAGTTCTGAAGATTCTCCGGTTAAAAAACATTTATCTCGAGCAGCTGGTCTGAATAGTAAACCGGAAACATCGTCTAAACCAAAACTCAAATTAAAATCTTTAAAAATGGATGGCTCCTTAGATAAATGGATGGATAAAATGAAAGAAAATAAACATATTACAACATCAAGTAGTGTGAGTACAATTGATTTACATATTTATTAATGTTCCTTACAATAACTGTAAAGATTTTTCAAACTTAACAACCAATATCACAACAATTCCAAAAAAACAAATGGAAAATTATCTACGGAGGCTTCTATTTTATTTATAATGAGTGTTTTATAATTCTTGATCTTTTCAGGATGATGTTGGAGAAATAGAAGAATCGATAAAGTTTTGCAAACTCACTTACTTGGTGATATTAGAAAAACAGGTAGCCGCTTTTGATAATATACCAACATCCATTTTGGAGAAATTTCCTGGTTTCGAATCTGCCACATACAATAGACTAAAAAGTCTCAGGCAGCGTCTAAAGGCCCTTATTACATTGAAAAATTCTTCACTTAACAAATTGAGACTTCGAGATAACACGGACCCACTAACAGAATATAACTCTTTGGACAATAGTCCTCAAATTAGATTGGACAGTCTCGCTAAACCTATAAATAAAGCTGTTGAAAATATTATAGATCATGACTCCTCTTATGGTCCATTGAAAGATGAAAGTGATGATGAACTTTCAGATTTCATTCCAAGTAGTAAATATAATACGCCCCCTAAAAAAGTGTTCAACTTCAAACCGTCGTCAGCTTCCAAAAAACAGATTGATTGTGACCGAGAAAATATTGAGCCTAAAAAATCTACACCTAATGGCTATCAAGATATCATACCACAATCACCTGAAGAAATTTATGACAGCCCTTTGCCGGTAACTAAAGCCAAGCCCTTTGAAGGGATAAACAAAATTAATGTAATTCCATTTGAGAAATTGAGATCATCAAGCCCTTCCATACTAAATAATTACTGCCCAGAAGTACCTAGTATAAGTGATAATGCATTTCAAAATATAACTAAAAATGATTCCAATCCTGCTCCGATCAAACCGAAAGGAAAATTTGTTTTCAAGAGGCCGTCAGCATTAAATTCGCTGGATGTTTCAACAATGAATATTATAGATTCTCCTGCAAGAGATATACAATCTACTACACTGAATAGAATGAAGCTCGCAACTTTGAATCTCAAACCTATTCCAGAGCCCGAGGCCCCCCTACCTAAAGATAACAATATCTACAATAGCTCTGCTCCATTTCTCCCTGTTAGGCAAGATCCTGTCATGACATGCGCTGCAAAACCTTGCGCAATGGTCTCTCCTATACGAAATGAAGCCATCGTAAATACCCAAAAACCGACTCCCCAAAATCTATATGACATATCAAACTACACTTTTGACAGTGATGAAGAGGAACAAGTCAATCTTCTGAATGAACCTGATTTGGAAACTGATCTATTTTTCGGGTCCTTTGACAGAAACAGTAAAAATAATTACACTTCTAATAAAAATAAAGAGCCAACCAGGAAACCAAATGTATCTCCCCCAATGTCTCAGCCCATTCTAGATGATGAAGGGTGGCCAGAATATAGAATAGAGGATTTTGAAGATTCCCAAATTGTTGTCAAGCCACCTACACCGAGTGTAAGCACTGCCAGAAAAGTCACAAATCCTATGGATACAGCAGTAAAATCCACAAATGCTTTGGATATCCATACAGAAATGGGCAACTTCCATTCCAGTGTTAAAAATGATGGAAGAACAGGTAATAAAATGACATCATTTTATTATTGCTTCTGAATTGCGTGAATGTGGTGGTGGGCACCTACAAACTACAGCATATATACGAACATAACTCCACCACATCAAGAAGATTTTTTCACTATTTCATTAAAACTATTTGTATTTTATTATTAAGTTATATTTTCTAGGTGAATTTGATGGCCACAATTACCCACATTCTATTGAAATGATGGAACAATTTTCGGAAAAATTTGGTCTCAAATCTTTTAGACCAAATCAGTTACAAGTCATAAATGCCACATTGACAAGAGAAGACTGTTTCGTTCTCATGCCCACTGGAGGAGGTAAGATCAGCTAATCTTATTTCTGATAATTATTATTTATACACTACACGCTTGTGATAATTTCGGAAACAAAAAATAAAATACGTATTGGGCAGTCTAACTTTACTACAAAATTAAACACTCACATTTTTTTACAGGAAAATCTCTATGCTATCAACTGCCAGCCATTCTCACACCTGGTGTAACTATAGTTATATCGCCATTAAAGAGTCTCATATTTGATCAAGTTTCTAAACTCAATTCTCTTGACGTAAGTGGTCTCCTTCAACTGCATATTTTATTAAATTTTAAGAAAATATATTTTATATGTACAATGCCCATACTATTGTAAGAATGGGAGTAATTTTTTTAAATTAATATTGTTATTTCAAAAGATGATTTTTATAATTTTATTTTACAGATACCCGCAGCTCATATGTCAGGAGATAATGCTGTTAATCGTGGTGAAGAAATCTATAGACAACTGGCATTCAAAGAGCCCGGAATAAAGTTGCTCTATGTTACTCCTGAAAAGATTTCTGCTTCAGAAAAATTCCAAAATACATTAGACTCATTGTATGGAAGAGATAAGTTAGCACGTTTTGTAATAGATGAGGCGCATTGTGTTTCGCAGTGGGGACATGATTTTAGGTAAGTTTTCCTGTGTTTGCTTTCCGTCAAAAACGTTACCATTACGTTAAGATATTATAAAAATCATCGGTCCCTCCAGCAATGCTATTTTCACTGCTTATTTCTCCCTGTGTAAATTGGTCATACCCCTTTTTTTTTCTTTGTCTCAAAAGATTTTCACAGATTTATTATTATTTTATTTTTTGTCAAAAAAGGACCAACATCCCCTGACAATATTTGAAAAACTCCTACTGTCATCATAAAAAGCGGAAAATGTTGCTTGTGTAATGATAGAGGACTTAGCCAGCAGAGGAATTGAACCCACGACGCCCGGGTGGGAATCCAACGCATTTGTCCACTCAGCTACCGACCGGTCATTATAAAGAATAAGATTGAATTATTTCCAGGCCAGACTACAAGCGATTGAACATCCTGAGAGGCCGTTTTCCCCGAGTTCCGATTATCGCCCTGACGGCCACTGCCAACCCGAGGGTCCGTATCGACATCCTGCACCAACTGGGGATCCCTAACTGTAAATGGTTTCTCTGCAGCTTCAACAGGCCCAATCTCAAGTATAGCGTTCTGCCTAAGAAGGCGGGGACTGTAACTCAGGATATTCAAGACCTGATTAAATCAAAGTTCTCCAGGTAAAAATAACTATTTTTAATAACGTTTTGTGTACTACCTCCCTTCATGCCAAATATACAATTTTCATTCGATGGCTTCTTTCTTTTTTTAAAGAAAGACAAATATTTCCAGGTTGCGAATAACCTAGAAATATTTTAATTCTCCTACTAGCATCATGATAAGCGGAAAATGTTGCTTGTGCAGTAATGGAAGATTCAGCCAGTAGAGCAGGCCTGGCCAACCCAAATTGCATCCCGGGCCGCATTGATGATCTAAAATTTTCCCAAGGGCCGCACACACAACCATTATACAAAAAAAATTACGTTTTTTTGTTACAACAAACTTCATACTTATTGATTTTTTTGTAAGAACCAGCAAAATATATGCATTTTGTGTGTTTCACGTAATTATAGAAACGTTATTGGTTTTAATAATTTAAATGTGATTTTAAATACATTCTGAAGTACACGATACTTATAAATGGACCAACTCAACCAACTAACTAGCCGTTCAAATCGACTCTTGTTATAACATTTTCTATTTTATTTAGTAATTGTTCTTTCAACACAATACTATGTTTTTTCTCACTTCCTTTAGAACTTCTATTGAACAATTAGTTAATGTATTTTGTTTAACTATACATAAATTTCAACTGTTTACTGTAAATAAATTAATAAATAAGTGTCTGAAAAAACATAATGGGTATTTGTGTGTTTTATTCCCAGCTATGAGATGGTTGTGGCAAGTTATTGAGATCTGGTAACACGATATAAACGTCACGCAGGCCAATAAAAGAAGTACCAATATTACAAAACAAATCTTCTTGAAATATAATTCCCAAGGAGTACCAACATTTATGTTTTATGAATTGTGACTTTAAACTGAACAACACTTATTTCTTTCTACAATACCTTTCAAATTGTGTAGCTTGTAACAAGATTCCGATGTCAACTATATCATAACAGGGAGTAAAACATACAAGAGCCTCATAATATATATGTATTTATTAGTTGTTGGTTGGTTTTGCTGTCAAGGTGCTTCTTTGTATTTCAAACATATATTGTTGCCTTTTCTTAGGACCTAAATTAAATATTTTTTGCAGAGTTTCAGGCATAGTCTACTGCCTATCGCGCAAAGAGTGTGATAAATTGGCCGCTGATCTGTCAAAGAGCGGCATATCTGCTGGCAGCTATCACGCTGGCCTCAGTGACACGGAGAGGGAGAGAGTACAGTCCAACTGGCTAGATGATAGATTCAGAGTGGTAAGGGAAAATCTACTATGGAGAAAACGGGAAATCTGTTATCAGATTCGAGATTTATTCAATGACAGTTTTAGCATGTTTGGACACCCCTTCCTAAATAAATAGGTCATCGTTTCTTCTCAACACTTTTTTTTACATCAACTCCATTTAGGAGGTCTTAGGGAAATTATGTCTTGATGTTTATTTAATTTTATTTTAAATAGAATACACTCGGTTAAAAATACTATTTGAACATTATTCCTTCAACAAAAAACTTATCATAAAATTGATACTCTTCTATCAAACACGACCGGTGAGTAGATGTAAACATGACCGGTCGGTAGCTGAGTGGACAAACGCGTCGGATTCCCACCCGGGCGTTGTGCGTTCAATTCCTTTGCTGGCTAAGTCCTCCATCATTGCACAAGCAACATCTTCCGCTTCTTATGATGGCAGTAGGAGTTTTTCAAATATTAATCTAAATTCTAAGTTTGGAGTTCGCGCTTTCGGAGTTTCGGGGCCGAAGGCTTCGAATAAACTCCCTCCGGAGCTAAAATGTATAACGAGACCAACAGAATTTCGGTCCAAACTGAAAACTTACCTTTTCAGATTCTCATATCCTTAAATTCATTAAAAGAATCTCAACATAATCTGTCTCTCGACTAATCACCTTTAGATATTCAAGTTTTAACCAAATCCTGTATTGTACAACAAATTCAGAAAGTCCATTTTTTAATTTCGCTCCCATGCCCTGAATCGGAAAAATAAAATAAAAAATAAAAATAAATAAAGATAAAATAAAATAAAATAAAATAAAAAAATAAAAATCACAATTATAATTTTAAGTTAATAAGTGTCAATCTGATGGGACCTGCCAGGTAAGTATGTTCCTGTATATTTTCTTATTTTAACTAGGAATTAATATGTAATAATAGAAAATAAGATCTGTACAGCGCTCTTGAGGTGATGTTTCACAAAAACGGCGCTATACAAGTCATCCAAATATTATTATTATTGTCAGGTTATTCGTAACCCGGGAATGTTTGTCTTTCTTTTTTAAAAAAAAAAAAACAAGAATATATTTGACGGCCTCCATGGTCGAGTGGTAAGACGGCCGACCACGAATCCAAAGGTCGCGGGTTCAAACCCGGCGTGCGCCAATAACTTTTATTTAATTAATATGTGTCATAACACATTTAATTCATATAAAAATAATAACAAGTATATTTGCGGCACGTTCCAGAGTGGTAGATACTCTAAGTATCGCCCTGGTGAAAGACCACCATTCAGAATCGAAACGTTGCTTGAAATAGCTTAAGCCGTGTTTGGTGACCAGATCTGAATAGCCAGGTACTTCCCAACCTTCCTCTTCCCGATCTCCTTCCCCTCCCCACTACCTTCAGCCTCACAACATACCCAATTTGGGGATGCCATAGTCTCACTGGCTCTAGACGGTTGGGAGCAGTTGAGACTTGTGCGGTATTCATGTAAAAAAAAAAGTTATCAATAATATTTTGAATTACATCCTAAGCAACAAGAGCGATACCATATCAAGGCAATTGGTTACCCCTACATAAAAAAGAAGTAGAAAGTATGTAATTAAATGAGTTTAATAAACTTTTATAAATAAGTACTTACCTCGATTTTATTACAATTTTTTTAAGGTGTGTGCCACTGTTGCCTTTGGCATGGGCATAGACAAGGCGGACGTGCGCTTTGTGATCCACCACAGCCTGCCCAAGTCGGTGGAGGGCTACTACCAGGAGGCCGGCAGAGCAGGAAGGGATGGGGACCTTGCCACCTGCATAGTCTTCTACTCCTACACTGATGTGATGCGTTATAGAAAATTACTGGACCGTAAGTTGTACATGTTCAGTATTATAATCCCAGGAGTTATTCAGAACTTGTTTTTCTTTCTTAGTTATATGAAATGACAGTGGTTTTTGTTATACCTGGCTCACTGGAAGGAGTTTCCGTGTCAAGACAGTCGTAATGATTATGGACAAGCATTGTGGATTCAGAGAAGAATCATGAGAGGGTATTATGACTGATTTATGTAAGATAATGACTTCCAAACTAACTTAACTAAATAACCATCACGCCGTTTCACCGCAGGGAGAGAGGACAGACCGCCATATAACTCTGTCTTGGCACGCAATATTTCCCGGCTACCTTTTTATGTATAATTTAAATTTATTATAGGCAGAACGATTAGTTTTTCTTAATATCTATTGTGATAGTTTAAATTACATTCTTTTAATATTATTGCCCTAAAACCTATTTTATAAATAAAACATGAACTAAACACTAAACTGAACATGTTTTAATAATAAGTAAAACAAGGTTGCATATATATTAACATTCATCATATATTTCTTTTGTAATTGTAAGATACCAGTTTAATAAAAAAAAATTACAATAGTGTCACAATTGAAAATATTTACAGTGGATCGTAGTGCAAACTACGAAGCCAAGAAGATCCACATCTCCAACTTGATGAGGATGGTGGAGTTCTGCGAGAACGTTACGGAATGCCGGAGGTCGCAGGTTCTGGCATACTTTGGGGAGACCTTCAGCCGGGATGCGTGTCGTGCCATTCCCGCCACTGCCTGTGACAACTGCCTGCGTGGGGACAATTACAAGGTTCGCTTTCAAATATTCTCGAATGCAGTAGGGCGACTTAGCCACATAGAGGACTTATGGTTAAAATAGATAACAATGTTTGCTTTCAAGCAACATTTTGATTCTGAATGGTGGTCGTTCATCAGCACAATACTGACAATATCTACCACCCTGGAATGTGACACAAATGAATTTACTATGTACTTATATATTATTTTCTTTAAATTCTATATGAAATAACATATAAATTTATTATATACTTCATCCGCTCCAGACCCTGTCATAAAAGCACAAAAACAATTATAAAAATAATCCTCAAGCTACATCTAGTTGCATATTAGAACTCAATTCATCACATAATGAGTCTTTGACGTTCGACAAACATATGCGAAAAATAAATATAAATATAATGAAAAAAGACCATACACTATATTTACTCGAAATTCTAATAAAGATTTACTCCAAAATCCTGTTATCTTTACTACGTTTGGATAATGAAGTTTTGGGTACATTGCGACAAAAATCTTCAACATTCTAATTTAAAAAAATAAGTAAAACATAAACAAATTTCAAACATAGTGTAAAATTTAGGATTAATAGCAATAGCTTTTACCGGTGCACTTACCCAAATTCAATGTTATTGATTGAACCAACCACAGAACAAATAATTATTTATTCGTATGTACTATTCCAACTTACTAATAATATACACAATAATAAATTGACATTAGCAAGAAACAGCAACCATAAATTAAATTAAAGTAACACAAACAATCTGCAAAAAATACTGCCTCAACACAGGCTTGCCTAGTGAGGCAGATTATGAGAAGCCAAAAGTAATAACTAATTTATATAAAAAAATTAAGTTTATACATTAAATCTCATCTCGGCTGGCCGACAGGGGGAATCCTTTGCCCTTTGCCACGGACTGGAGCAACTGGTGCAGGAACCTACGAGGGTTCCTGACGTCCAGACTCACCGCTCCAATCTGTTAGACCTGTTTTTAACCACCATGCCACACGGGTACAAGATTGAAGTCACAGCGCCTTTAGGATCGTCCGACCACTGCCTGGTTATTACATCAATCCCCGTTATTTGCAGAGCGCTTAACGCGACACCCAAGAGAAAAAATTGGCATTATAGGTCAGCAGATTGGTTCGGTCTGCGGGCGCACCTGAATGCTTTCCCGTGGTCAGCTGTCTGTTTTCGGATCCTTCCAGATGTGCCCAGAAAATTGGTGAAGTCATCACATCTGCGATGGATGGCTTCATACCATCTACCGTTAAACAAACTGGGGTGGGCTCAAAGCCGTGGTTCAGTCGACAATGCCCAGATGCAGTTCGACGAAAAAAAAACTGAGTAAACTGATCTGCTTTCTTGTGGCAGGTGGTAGACGTCACGGAAGACTGCAAGGTGATCTGTCGCGCTGTGCGGGACCTGTGCATGGGCCGCAACAGGTTCACCCTTCTCCACATCGCAGAGGTGTTCAAGGGGAGCGCCCAGAAGAAGATCGTGGAGAATAGCCACAACAAGCACCCGGCGCACGGCCGCGGCAAGTCCTGGCCCCGCGGAGACGCCCAGAGGCTTCTGCACCAGCTCATCACCAAGGAGTACTTGATGGAGGAGCTCATCGTCAGCAATGACATTGCTAACGCTTACTTAAAATTAGGACCGCAGGTGCACAAGTAAGAAATTTGGGCTTTTCTCTTGCTGTAGCAGAATAGTTGATGAATGTTGTAGGCCTTAAAGTTAATGAACAAAATTTCAGCATGATAGGATTAATTGGTGCCTCAAAATGCCGAATCCAATTAATTTCTTTATGTATCTTGACCTTAATTTATTTAGGTCATGTATCTAGGTGTGTATTTTACTAGCAGAGCATCTTACACTATATAATAATACGAATTCTAATATTTACAGATGAGCAACAAATCGTTTTCATTGTTAAGAATGGCTTTATTTTTCCAGGTTGATGAATGAAGAGGTTAAAGTTCTATTCCCGATGAAATGTGAGAAGAAATCCCTCAATATGTTGGCGGGTGGAGCCACCAAAACATCTGACAAAGATTCCAATCCAGCCCTCAAAGAGTTACAAGATAAATGTTTTGCCGCTTTAACTGTAACATGCAGGTTATTGTTATTTGCTTTTATATATCAACCAAATTAATAAATTAAATTCCTAATTTATTTTTTTATCAAATAATGAAACAAAATGTATAGTCACGTTTTTTTGGCTTGCCTTAGCTAACATCATTCTTTATTTCAGGTCAATTGCGCACGCTAAAAATATTTCCATAGCTTCTGTGATGAATCTACAAGCACTTAAAGATATGGCAAAAATACTCCCCGAAACTCCAGAAGAAATGCTGTGCTTGCCCCATGTCACTAAAGCTAACTTTGAGAAATTTGGAAAGGAACTGTTAGAAATCACATCAAGCTTCTCGGCACAGAAACTAGGTGGGTTGTTTTATTTTTTGGGCAGTTAAATGGTTGGTCAAGTGAAATTGAACTTTGGCTGAAAGAGTGAGTGCTCAGGTGAAATAACTAAAACTTATATTTGTGCTCTTTTAAAAACTAATTAATGCTAAACCGCAGGAGGGATGGACCGCCACGCAACTATCTTGGTATACACTCCTTGCTTCATTCACTTTCACACATCGTCTTATACATGCTCTCCTGTTATTCTGACTTTTGATAGAACCCTACTCAAGTATTTGATTCATTTGACCGCGCCATGTCTTCCGCGGAGGTCCTGGCTCCTTCTATCGTTTATATTCTCCTTACACTCCTTACTCCGTTCATCTGCTCTATATGTCCAAACCAGTTCCATTAATTATTTAAATTACTACTTACTTTCAATGTAATTCCACTTCAGTAACTTTGACTTTTGGTTTCAGTAATCCATCTCCTGGTTTTGCCTAGATCTGCCCAACATCCTAGTTCCAGGTATAGGCAAACCTCTGATAGAGCCTTAGCAAACTCTCCCTCTTTCTCGTAAACAGTGTGTAACAGGATAGGCTACAACGGTGCTCTCAGTGGCAGGACTATAGCATTGCAAACGCTACAATAACTGCTAGTAACTTTTCAGGCGTTCTTATGGAACTTGAAGACCAGCAGAAATCAACCAGCGCTAACCAGGCAGCAGTGAATGCCGTGGAAGACTCCAACATGGACTGGGAAGGAGCTGCGAGGGCCGCCACCAGCACTCCTCGCACGGCCACCAAGCGCAAAGGCTCTAAGGGCTTTGGCGGCAGAGTCAAGAGGTGGGTTATCGAGCATTAATGTTGCTTTAATTCTAAAGATATGCACATTGTATTGGAAAGCCTGAACTCTTCGATATCAGTTTTGCATAAACCTCTTTATTTTCCTCATTCTATGTATGCCCTCTTCAATCTTACCGTATTATTATGCTAGACTCCATATGCAATCTCTTATTTTTAAAGTTAATATGAAGTTGGAATCAACGCTGGGAGAATGACTGTTTGAAATTTAACATTTTACTTGAATCTAAAGTCAAAATGCATAATTTCAGCGGCCATTTTTAATTTCTAGAGTTCTGCACTGATTTGGGGGAGAAGCTTAACTTGAATTTAAAGTCCACGGAAGCAGGTTTTTACCTCCTAGTCATATTATTATTCTTTGATATGAGTATATTAATTCAATCACACCTTTTCCATATTGACATTCCCAAAGAATATTACTTGACGTTTTAATATTTTTGTCATAAATTTGCACCCCAGCCTGTTCATTTTAACCTGGGTCCTAAGTTAGCTCTATTAAAATATCAGATTGAATATGGGCTCATTTAAAAATTGCTTAAGTTTCATTCAACATTTATAATTTTCTATGAATCCTAATTAACTTGTGGTGTTTTGAACTAGATTCAAAAGAGGAGGAAAGGGTGGAATGCGCAGTCCCAGGAAGTTTGGCGGTAGCGCCAAGTTCAAGAGGGGGGGCAGTACTCCTGTACGCGGTGCAAAAAGAGGTAGAAGGGGTGGATCCATGTCTGCTTCAACGAGCACTGGTAAATCTGCCTTCCGCATTTTTGATACACAATTTATTTTTGTAAATTATTATCATATCGAATATTTTTTACCGTCTGAATTAATATTTACAGGTCAGAGTGCCGCCAGTTTAGGCTTCATGCCCATTCCAACGTCCAGCAAGATGCCACCAAATGCAAGATCAGGGTGGTTATGAACGGTAATATAATAATCGTAAGGCCTAATCAATCAATTCAAAACAGCGTGTTCATTTCATTAGTTCGGTTAATGTGTTTTTAAGGAGAAAGGTGTTTTAATTTGTTCACGCTGAATTAATGCTAATTATTTTTCATCTGTTATGGCGAGTCTAGATGCATGTAATTTGTAACATATTATATGATGTAATGCAAATTATATGGACGGCACACAATATCAAGGTGAACTTTGAGTTGATTCATTATTTACGAAAGGCCAAACAAAACCGATACCAATTTATCGGCGGATTGTAATGCGGTCCATACGAAGAATTCACGTCACATAATTACACGCATCTGGATCCACCATTATTGTTAGATTAATACGAAAGACTGTTAGATAATTTTTAAATAGTACAATTAATATAATTAAATCTGTAGTTATTTTGATTTTGTACATAATGTATTTGCCAACTCACCCCAATTTAATCAGCATACATTCAATCCATGAGGCAGAATAAAGAAGAAAAAAAATTATGAAAATGATTTAATATTCATAGATAACAAAATGCACAATTAAAACTACCAGTCATTATTTAAAAATAACAAAATATTTAAGACATTTAAAAACAAGACAAATATTCAAGACATCATTAAAAAAAAAAACAAAACAAACATAGTATGTATGTAAATAGGATTTCACACAGCATAATGAAGCTAGATGTTATGGGACCGGATAGAAATTGTTTTTTCCTAACTGGGTTAGTGGCTGAGAACATGTGCCTCATGTCAGAAGCAGGGTCCAATCCCCTATAGTGGAGTGCAGCAGTATTATTAATTCATCTTTTTACAGCAGAAATCATTGAAGATGGGTGTAATGACACATGAAAAAGGAATGAAAATAAGAGACAGTCAATATTTCATTTTAAATACATAACAATGACTACAGACTCTAATACAAACTTAAGAATTATAAATGTAATTTCAATCAAGAAGTTATTTTAATTTATTTATTTATAAATTAAAGGACTAAAGTCCAATTTCAAAAATGACATAAAACACGAAATGGAAAAAAGAGCAACAGGGAAAGAATAGCACATACATAATAATAAATGAAGCGATGACAAAAATAGGACAAAATAAACATAAGAGAGAACATTCAAGCCGTGGTCTTGTCAAAGTTTTGGTAGAGTCTTAAAGAATGACGAAAATCATTTAGACTGCTACCAAAAATTTCAAGACAATTTAATATACTAGCTGTGATACTTTTATCAAACAATGATGGAAATATTTATTTTCTATTCAGTATATTTAGAAATTTACGATAATACTCCATTTAAAAAAAAATACATTTCAACAATAATCCACGGACAATTATTTGTTATTTACATGAATGTGTTTACTTCGATACATAATCAAATTAAAAGATCTAGTTGAATTTGGGGTCATCAAGAGTTGATTATTTTTTTGTATACCTACTTTAAAATTTAAGCATAAGACTTAAGGTTTCGGAAACAATGTAAAATTTTATAAATACACTTGTAATACATATATGACTCTTGTCTTATCTCGGACATTATTTCAATACCAAAAAGTATAGCATTGCAATCTTGACACAAAGATTCTGCGTATATATCTACGCTGCTCCAACAAGTATAATGATAGAAGATTAATACTGACTCACAGAAGTGGTTCAAATTAAGTACCTACCTAAGTCTTAATAAAGCCAAACGGAACTGGTGAATAGCTAACTGGTGGGCCCAGTGTAATTTTTGTACTAATCATCTTCGTCTGCATCAAAAAAATCTTTGTAGTCTATTGAATTTTGAAACTCTTCTTTAAGATTTATCTAGAAAAACACACATACAATTATTACAAACAGCAAAATAAAAATAAAAAAAGCCAACAAAAGCAAACTTTCTACGTATGTTTTTTTAAATAAAGACTAGAAATTTTCTGAGTTGGGTTATAGGTATCGCAGCCAGAGTTGACTCTCAAACACAGAACTCGCACAGATACATTGCTTGCATAAAACATGTTTCAAACTTGTTAATTCAATTTCAGAAAAAAATTTCAGTGAATACGAAAAAATATCCTTTTTAAAATACATAATAAAAAGATCACTCTGTAAAACTTTTAGAATATTAAAATTCAACCAAAGTGTATACTTGTCCTTTTCTCCCTAATAATAAAAAGGCGTAATCAAGACACAAGGTTGTTACTCAGTGACGTTTGGCAAGGACATCACTGTCGGAAGTGTATTCATATGCCCCAATACACACAATCATAAATTTGTGTTTGGTTCAACTCTAATTGCAAGACCTGTATAACCTAACTACATAATATATATTTAAACTTTTTCTACTACACTCATACTGAACTGAAGAAAATGTCTGCCATGAGGGAGCAATATACTTGAGGAGGATTCATCTATTTAGGAATGACATGAGAACCAGCCACCAGGTCTGCACTCGGTAACAATAATAATTTTGGTAATTCTTTTCAATTTTTTGTATAATTTATTTATTTCATTTACATTTATTACAATAATTACTGTACATGTTATCTTGACTATTTTGAATGTGTGGGTTATAATATAATTTGTGACTATGATCTACCAACCTGAAGGATACCTTTAGAAATTGCATAACAGGTCATTGCGATTGAGGCAAATACAACAGCGAAAATCTTATCACGGTTGCGCTGAGATGTAATTTTCCCATCTTCTTCTACTGAAGCTGCCGCCTTTTTGTTAGTAATTTTACCCGTAAATTCTATAAAAAATATATTCATTTTAATTTTGTTAAAAAAATTATATTTAAGGCTAATCTTGTGAATTAGAAAAAATGAAAATCATAATTGATCAAAATATTGAAATACCAACGGTGTGACATTTCATCATCTTACTATTAAGACCTTGTAAGTAAATATGAGAAACATTTTAATCATTCAACATACTTTTTTTAATGTTTTTACTTTCTCGTGTATTTTTTTTTAAACTGACTACGCTCGCATTTCGTATGAGACACGTCCGCATTGTGCGGTGGTTAGTAACTTACGCGCTTTTAATAGTAAGGTTAAAATTTGTACTTCAATCAGTATTTTAATTAGATGCAATGAAATCATTTTGTGGTAACAATAATAATGCAACATTTAAAAAATTACCATTATTTATTGCTACAAAATATCTTTGAGATATCCTAGATGCAAACTGCACAAGGTTATTGTGAGCTTTGAGGGCGTTGAGAAGTGTGGCATTCCTCTGCGGTATCTTTAGGATGAGGGCGATGTAGGCAAACACATGGGCGTCCAAGGAGCACGGGTGACTTCCAAAGAAGAACTCGTTCTCTCCGAGTTTGGCCGATAAATCGCTGAAACATTTTTCTGCAGTCTGGTAAACCTATAAAATAAAAGACTATGGTATACTTCTGGTGAATTTGATCAAACTTTTTCAAATATCGAAATTTTTTCAGATAATCAATTTCATTGACTGTCTGGGGCCTAAATACAAAAGGTTTTATGTAATTTGTCGACATCTCTTTTCTTTCAAATGGGCATAATAAATAGGTCACAATTCTTTAGGGAGTTTAGTGAATATAACCTAACCAACAAAGGTTATTAGATTGGGTTTTAAAAGGTATGATTAAAAAATATTCCCTGTTACATAATTGTTTGTTATTTAGTTGTTTCGCAAGATTTGATAAATATTTTCGTTTTTTAAATGGCTTTAGATAGTGGGAAAGTACCAGATAATCTAGTCTAAACTGTTGATAATCTTTGATGAGCAAGAAATTTGCCAGGGGCTTTCGCCGGCGAGACAGATTATTTATGTGCAGGCGCAATTGGAGCAATCCTGCAGCACGCTGATTTATTTTTTGACACAATACACAAATCATTATATTACACTGCAAATTGAACAAAACACTTACACTTAAAAAATGTAATTTGTTGGATCTGTTAATTCATATTTAGTTGTTTTTAGAGCAGAGTGATGATATTTCTATAAAGTGATGCTTTTTGTATATGATACTCATGGGTCTAGGTGGAAAATAGTGAAGATACATATTATTTTAATTACACAATAAACTATTTTATTAGACGTAAAAAATGTTTTTCGAAAATTTTGGTGTACAAATTTAGGTTTTGACAAAGGGTGCCAAAAATTTAAGCTGCGCCAGGCACCATTTGGCTTAAAGCCGGGCCTGTTTATGTGTCGTATGATGGTTGACAGTTTAACCTTTCGCTTGTCGCAATGTATCTGTTTTAATAAAGAGGATATTAGGGTTTTTGATCTGTAATACGTTATTAGATATTTAGTCCATTCATTGATGTTCTAATGATTCAATTATGTACATATTTTTTATTTACAACCTAAGACTTAGATAATTTAGATTTTCAGTATTGCATTTTTTGTCTGTTGTTAAATTTTAATTTTTATTATTTTTTTCATTGGATTGATACAAACAAATCAGTAAAAATATACAGAATACTGATGTGCTGTGATTTTTAACTGATCTTTACGTTTAACTTGTTGAAAAAATTCTATACAAGCCTCCAAAGTTAATGTATTTGTCAGGTGCACTCCGACAAATCGCTACAGCGACAAGCGAAGTGTTAACATTTCATCATTCATCCCTGAATTACATCACATTTCACTAAATAAAATAAATAAATATAGGAGATACATACGTCATAATGAACATCTTTGGTTTCATAATCTTCTCCATAGAGGGATTCCATTAAATCCTTTGCGGCCTGCTCAAATTTTCCTGGGTAGTAATAATTGAATGGAAAGGGAATGTTCTTAGAGTACCATGTTCTAACTTCCTGCCCAGAATTGGTAGCATCTACCCACCAAATGTACTGGAGACATGGAAATAACTTGTTGTCCAGATACTGAACAAATGCCAGGGCATTAGCTTCCTGATCATTTGTCAAGTTTATATCTGCATTGAAATTCTAAAAAAGTAAATATTTCATCATAAATACTGTTGATAATGTTGATGACATTATTTCGGTTTCTAAATTAATAACTAAATACAGTTGTATATTACAATAGATTGATATGGAACATACGAGAGTTTTCAAATAATCGATAATATTTTCAAATGTGTCCAATACATGTTTTCCATGCCGAAACACAGGAAAAGTGCCATTTGGGGTTAAAATGGGATTGGTTTTTTCTTGAAACTTTACTGGAGCGCCCAGAAATTTGATGTAAGCCTGAAAAGATAAAAGTAATTTGTAATTCACAAGATATAAAAAATAACCTAAAACAAAATAAAATATTATTTCTAACCGCAACTTTTAACGAATTCAATTGTACTGAAGCTAAGCCCCAATCACCTTTACAAATATCTAGCTCCATAACTATTTAAAGGATACTTTTAAAATATTAGTACTGCTTTTTTAAATTATCAACCTTATCTGAAAATGTTATCAATTACATATTTCAATTTCAGACTTTTTGATAGAGATGGTCGATATTCCTGTCGCGGTTAAAAGGAACCGGTTTCAAGCCGGTCATCGGAACCGTCGATATTATTTCTGTGAGGAATCGGTTCCTTTTTTCGGAAAATAAAAATCGATATCATTTGTCCGAGGAAACGTTTTTTTTTTTATTTGCTAGTACTTGGGGAGGAACTTTTGTCGAATTGCTAGTACTCTTTTTGGGGAGGAACTTTTGTCGAACTGCTAGTACTTTTTGATTTCAAATCTCTACCGACTAGTATTTTTTTTTCGAAGAGGATTTTTTCGTTGATTTGTTAGTACTTTTCGATTTCAAATCTCTACCGACTAGCACTTTTTTGGGAAGAAACTTTTGTCGATTTGCTAGTACTTTTCGATTTGAATATAAAAATCTCCTTCGTGGAACTTTTCTGGCACCAGGAACCGGTTGAGAACCTGGAAAAGAACTCTATAAATAACCGGCTCCTTGCCGGTCACCGGTAACTGGAACTGCAGGTACACCTAATTCTGATATCGACCATCTCTACTTTTTGACGTTCATTTCTTTTTGCGTTGCCAAGTTGAACAGCATTATTGCCTAACTTAAATGTTGTAAAAATTATTTTTCAGGATAAAAGCGTGAATTGTGACAATAAGCGGGCAGCCCTAATTTTTCGTTTTTTTTTCCCCCATATCTTGGGAAATTTCCCCAAAGATCACAAACTTGGACTAAGAATATACTTACTTCAAGATCACAAAAAAGAAGCCATAAAATATCGAAATAATATAATAAAATATACTTATACCGGTATTGGGCGTTTTTGATTAAGTTTATACATGTTTGAAAAATTAAGTTAAAATATTTTTAGGAAAAATGGCTTAGTATTCAAAATGTGAACGATTTGAAATGAGCTCGAAAATTCAATAAAATAAAGCCTTTTAATGTTTAACTAAATAAAATACCTTAAAAAAATTCGAACATTTTCTTTTTTAAAATTCAAACAAAGATCGATAAATTAGTTTTTTTTTTAAATACGAGATAGTGAATACTGGACAAGAGTCCCAGCTGCTCTCAACCGTCTAGGGCCAGTGGGACTATGGAATCCCCAATTAGGGTATGTTGTGAGGCTGAAGGTAGTGAGGAGGGGAAGTACTTGGCTATTCAGATCTGGTCACAAACGGCTAAAGCCATTTCAATCAAGCAACGTTTTGATTCTGAATGGTGATCTTTCAGCAGGGCGATACTTAGAGCATCTACCACTCTGGAACGTGCCGCAAATATACTTTATATTACATATTCGTAAAAATCATTTACTCTATGGCTTGCCATAACTATAAATAAAACAGACAAACTTTCTTTAAAACCACTTTTTTTTCAATATTATGTCGACTGGTTTCGGAAGCACCCTTTCGAAACACCTCGTCCAGGCTGCCGCCCAGTGGCACAGTGCGCCCCTACATCACAGGTGGAGAATTTCCCTCAATCCGCCGTAAAAGTTATTTTCTTTATTTCATTATAATGCTCTTATATTATTATCATTTTATGTTATTTTATCTATTTATTTTACTTTTATTACCATCATTATTTTATTTTTATTTTGTTTTTTTTTTTTTTTTTATGTTATCTTCATTGTTTTAAGTTTCTGATATGTATTTTTACTTATATGGCAGACAGAGTATTGCACCCACCGCTCTGTTCCGCTGAAATAAAAGTTATTATTATTATTATTATTTATCTCTAGGACAGTATTTAAATTAACCTAAAATACAAAATACTGAGTATTATATACATATTTAAGAGTTGGAATGGGAAGGAAAAGGGGTAATTGAGGGGTTATGAGAATAACAGAGCGGCTTACTGGAAATATATCTAGGATAAGACTATAAGATAAATTAATTTGGTTATTCAAAATACTACATTTACCATATGATTTTATAATTTCTAATGCTTTTAAGTTATCTATTTTTTCCATTTCTTACAAAGGTGAAGAATTTTAACCCCTGTATCCCTATTAAAAGTGCAATCAGTAGCAATGAGGTGATTGGCGAACTCTGAAAATTTGATTTGCAGTTTCATTAACTTTACCTTCTTTATGTATTTCCTCCACTCTGCCATCTCGCTGTATTATTCGAAAGGGTTGGAATAAAAAAGATTGCTGTCGAAATTCTGAAAACGAAAAGAACTGAAACCGTATTCGATGGAATTTCTCGGAAATTTTTATTTGAAAAAAAAAAGGAACCGGTTCCTCGGACAAATGATATCGATTTTTATTTGCCAAAAAAAGGAACCGGTTCCTCGGAGAAATAGTATCGACGGTTCCAGTGACCGGATTGGAGCCGGTTCCTTTCAACCAGGATAGGAATATTGGCCATCTCTATTTATAACCTAACTTTTAAGCTGTCTGCTGTGTTTACAATTTCGGAAGCCGGAATCCCCAATTCCTGCACAATTATTTGTTTTATTGTGATATAACACAAAAATGAAGTGAGTTTGTTAAATTTAAAAATCAGATTTTTTTAAATTCCATAATGTGAATTGTTTTATAATTATCGTTCTAAAACGACTTTGTTTATTTACTTTTACACTAGCTATTAATTATTTTTTTAGGCGAACAGTTTTGTGTATCGTTTGATTGGTGGTTTGGCAGATTAAAATTTAAAAAAATCCAATTCGTCTTATGAATAATAAATACCAATGATTCTGATTTTGGGGTGTTGAATATGTTCCTCTAAATATAAATATGTAACTAGATTTGTTGTTTACAGGTTAAGCGTTGAAGGGTTGTTGGTATACTTCCCGTACGATTACATATACCCCGAGCAATATGCCTACATGTTGGAACTCAAAAGGGGCCTGGATGCTAAAGTTTGTTATCGATTTGACTTATCTAATTTATTATGTCAAAGGCTTAAAAATACTTCTTGGGTCTAAGTACTGCTCTCTTATGAAATCTATAATCTAGCATATTTGCCGCAAAAGGCTCTGCACCTAAGGCCATAATACTTTTTTCTATTTTTTTTGTTATAAGATAATTATAACCTTTGTAGGGGCACTGTTTGCTGGAGATGCCTTCGGGGACGGGCAAGACAGTCTCATTGCTTTCCTTGATAGTAGCCTACATGATGCAAAATCCCCATCAAGTCAGGTAAAATTAATAATAATATATTTTCAAAATCGCAAATTTATCGTTGCATGTCTGAATCAATGAATAATTCATATTTTGATAAATATTTCAGATGTATGTATTATAAGAATAAATGTTGATGTTAATATTTTTTTAGGAAACTCATCTATTGTTCAAGAACACTTCCTGAAATAGAGAAGGTCATTGAGGAGCTGAAGAATCTCTTGAATTATTATGAAAAATGTACTGGAGAAAAACCCAATCTCACAGGACTAGTTCTCAGCTCTCGCAAAAATTTGTGCGTTCATTCTGAGGTAACACTAACACCACATTAATTCTCTTCCCATCAGTTTTTGATGCTGCACATTAACTATCTGAAAGTTATTATTGATTTTGTAAAACGAAGATAAAGATTAAAATTTTCTTGTCAAAGTATTTCATGGCATTGTCAACCTGTATTTAATAATTAATATTTCGTTTTAAATTATAGGTGTCTAGGGAGAAAGAAGGAAAAGCAGTTGATGGAAAATGTCATTCCCTAACAGCCAGTTACATCAGAGAAAGGAGTACTGCTGATGGCGTTACACCTATTTGTGAGTACTAAATCATTATTTAAAATTCATTAAGGATTATAATTTTTTTTTTGCATTAACTCCACACAGGAGGCCTTCAGGGAAATATTTTCCTTCAAGGCCTATGCCATATTTGGGGTGCTGTGTGGAGGGTCTTTTTGAGGAAAGGAAGGAGTGAACCTGGGTCTTGAAGAGGCCCATGTTGAAGGAGGGAGGAAACACAGAAGCCTGCAAATCGTTCCACAGTCGAGTTGTTGAACATAAGAACGAGTCGTAAAAGCAACCCATTCTCATGTATTGAATATCGCTTAAGTAAAATGAAGCTTAAAGCTCAAAGCTTAAAGCTCAAAGCTCATAGCTTAAAGTTCAAAGCTCAAAACTCAAAGCTCATAATTCAAAGCCCATAACTCAAAGCTTAAAGCTTGAAACTCAAATCTCTGAAGCTAAAAGTTCAAAGGTTATGAAGCTCAAAGCTTAAATCCGGATGATCAAAGCTGAAAGTGCTAAGCTCAAATTAAAAGTTTAACCTCTTGACGAGTGAGTTTTTGCAAACTTAACTAAACTGCATATGGGAGTGAGTTATTTTATATTGGATTTTTTAGTGTGTGGACTAAATTTGTAAAATCCGTGCTTCTCACATGGACAGCTGTACATGGCCTGCTCATGCATCAAAAAACCTTCTGATTTATTCATCCACGCACCAGACGGGAAAACAAAAAATGTTGTATATTCAAAAGCACTTCAATAAACAGAATTAAAAGACAAACACTTTCTTTCTTAGAGTGGCATTGCAAAGCATGCCGGGAACTTGTTAGTATTTTATAAATGAGGAACTGAAGAGTTGTCCGTTATAATATTAAATTATTCAATATTATTTATCTACGATAAAAATAACTTTGTTAAATATTTTAAAAATTGTGTCCACTAATATTTATTGTTGATTTTCTTTCTAGGCCAGTTTTATGAAGGGTTTAATGCGGAAGGGCGCGAGGCAGTCATGCCTCACGGAGTTTACACCCTGGAAGATTTAAAACAGTATGGATCTGATAGAAATTGGTGTCCTTATTTCCTAGCAAGACAAGCGGTATGTCTTATTTTACTAGTGGTCTTCGATATTTTGTTAAGAATTGTATAGCATTTGCTGTAAAACCAAATTCATATATAGGTACATGATTTTTAAATATGTGAAACTATCTTCTAAGGTTTTTAAAGGGACTTGTGAAAAAAATCTCATGTGTCCAAATTAGGCTTATTTAATATTTAAAGCTTTCAAGGGACCGATGAAACAAAACTTATTATGAGCCTTATAATATGCAGGTTTTGTTTTATGTATTTTATAGCACCCAAAATATTTTTTTCAGATTTTACATGCTGATGTTGTTGTGTATTCTTACCACTACCTCCTGGACCCCAAAATCGCCGATATTGTATCAAAAGCATTGAACAAGGAAGCAGTTGTTGTATTTGACGAAGCTCACAACATAGACAATGTCTGTATTGACTCCATGAGCGTAAAGATCACTAGACGCATTATCGAAAAAGGTCAACTGGCTCTACAGACATTGGAAAAAACTGTTGCTGAGTAAGTTTTGAGATCTTTATTTACATTATTCCGCTGAATTCACCATCACAGGGTGGATATTATACAGCCTTGTTTAACACCTTTTGTGATATAAAACCACTTTGTAAAAATCACCGTCCACTCGACATGCAACGCTTCTCTCGTACAGAGACTCAATTGCCTGTATAAGCGCAGAAAAGTTTTTGACTTTTTTCCAGAAACTTCTCTGTGAGAATGTGCAATGAGAAAATCTGATTAATACACCTCCTTCTACTCATGAAAGAATATTGAATATATGAATTCTGTATGATCTATTTTTATTCATACTCCTAATTTTAAAATTATTTTAACCATCATAATTCCTACATATTGTAGAATAAAATAAGTTTTCAGGTAGTTATTTTTCCTTTTAGTAAATAATATAATAGTGAACATCAAATGTTAGCTTAGAGATATCCCAGCAGTAATGAACATAAATTAATATGTTAGTATTTTTTGAATTTAATTTATGTCTCATACATTAATCTTTATAATCTTTATGCTTTAAATATACATAATAATTGTATGAATGTTCAAATCACATATTTTAGATTGCGTGAAGATGATGCAGCGAAATTGACCGAAGAATATCAGAAAATGGTTGAAGGGCTAAGGGAAGCAGCTATCGCAAGAGATGCAGACGTTCTTTTGGGAAATCCTATTTTACCAGATGAAGTTCTAACAGGTAAAAGAACATCTCTACAACTTTGACCAAGATTATTATTTTGAATACAGCAAACAACAAACGCACTTGTTCTTGAGGTGATTTTTCACCAAAACTGCGCTATAGATATTATCCAGTTAATATATTTACATAGAAAGCTATCACTTTCTAATTATAACAAATGCATATGAAAGAAACTGTATTCAATTCTTATGAACAGCTAATTTATGAATACGTATACAAAGTGTCCTTGATGGAATAGCATGAACTTTGGGAAGTGTTTATATATGATATTATAAACACAAAAGAAAAACAACTTTTTTGAATTAGCAATGTTCTCGTGAATATGAACATATTCATTAGTGAATATGAACATATTCAAATAAAAATACTTTTATAAGTTCTTTCGAATATATATATTAAAATGAAAATACTGTTTTAGAGGTTGTTCCTGGAAACATTCGTAATGCCGAGCACTTTATTGGATTCCTCAAAAGATTCCTTGAATATCTTAAGACACGCCTAAGGATACAACACGTGGTGCAAGAATCTCCAGCAGGTATTCAAATTTATCCTTGTTTTTTTTTTTAAATTAACCTCCTTTCCAATTGCCAAACATTTACATACTTTATTCTGATTTTATTATAAACAAACGTTATATTATGGATTACAGTGATATTGACACTTTTATAAAAATTCTTTACAATATAATTTTTCAAAGAATAGTTCTTCTGAATTAAGGTTTTTACTTTGCTATGACATACTTATTTAATTATAGAAAAATACCTTAGTCAATACAGAATCAATATGTTTTGTGAACCATGTTGACTTCATCAGGAAGAATTGTATACTAGTTGTATAAGTTAAAATATAGATCAACATTGAGAGAGGGGGTAAGAGGGAGGAGAAATACTAGGAGTGGGGGAGTTAATTGGGGAATTAAATGGTAGTTAGAAGGGGAAAAGCGGTTAAGTTTTTTCTGAATATTAATTATACACTTTTTAGTATTTTTTTTGTTTAATTCATCCATTGTAATATTATGCATAGTAATTTAAAATCTTTAAAACTTATATCTCGAATCAAGTTTTTCACATTCATATTATAAATATCCAAGGAAAAGTTAAAAATGTAGAAACCCGTCAGAAAATGCCCGTAACCGGGTGCAACCAGTCCTGTTTAAAGTAAATAATAAAGTTTAAATATTTTTTCATCATATTATATTGTGTTTATATTGCTTTGTCTTTTTGCAGGATTTCTCAAAGATTTGGCATCCCGAGTGTGCATTGAAAGGAAACCCCTCAGATTTTGTCAGACAAGATTGGCATCTTTGATGAGAACTTTAGAAATACCAGACCCTTCAAATTTCGCCTCCCTCACGCTGCTCACTAACCTGGCAACACTGGTGGCCACATACACCAAGGGTTTCACTATCATTATTGAACCTTTCGATGACAAGACTCCTACAGTCTCTAATCCAGTACTATATTTCAGGTAACCATTGCTATGTTATGTTATATTTTCACATTATCATAGATAGAACGCATGAACTTGACTTAAGTCTTGTCAAGATTCAGTACATCAGAAAAGTATAAATGAATGTGAATGAAACAAAGAGTGTGTGTCATGACAGAGTTATGTGGCGATCCATGCTTTTTGCCTACATAGTAAAAAAAAGCAAAGAAATGGTGTGATATATTTCATGCCGGTTTGGAGAGCAATCTCAAAATATTTTGGATCAGTATGCATTTAAACAGCAAGCATTTTTGCTGCAGGTAAAATAACACCATTCTATAATTTTTATTATTTAAATATGTGTTTTTTCACATGTATTATTGTTGTTGTCCTTAATTTTTGTAAGTAGGTACTATACATACTATTATGGTATTTTATTGCAGCTGTCTGGACTCTTCCATAGCAATGCGGCCTATCTTTGCAAGATTTCAAACAGTAGTCATCACATCAGGTAACTTAACATTAATTTAATTTACATATTATGTCATAGGATATAAAAGAAAAAAAATCATCACAATTTAATGTACTAATCTGATATTATTAATATTAAAAAATATTAATAAGTCATAATAGATTTATATATTGGGTATAGGTCTCACCACGAGAGTTGGTGCCGGCCAATACTCACACAGATGCATAGCTTACGTACAGCGTGTCGAACTGAATGAATAGGACACGCTTAAAGTGCATTTACAAGATCAACATAAACACTCGCTATCCCTTTTCCACTAGTGAAAATAAGTAGGCGTAAACAAGTCAAAGGGTTCTTTCTTTATGACACATTGTAAATACATACATCGCCACTGGAGCGTATACCGATACATAATAAACCCAACGCTATGCATGTATTGTTTGTTTCAACTCTCAATGCACCAGCTATACCGAGTAAAAGCGCTCCTTCTAAAAATATTGGTGAAATGGAAACGAGTAATATTTTTAATTTTTCACTTCTTAACTTAGTGTTGGCTCAACTCTATTTGATGAAGGTGTCTATCAATGAATTATAAATAATAATTAATATCCGGTGTTTAATTTGTTTCAGGAACTCTATCCCCGCTGGATATGTATCCAAAGATTTTGGATTTCAACCCTGTAGTAATGAGTTCCTTCACAATGACTCTAGCTAGGCCGTGTCTGCTACCGATGGTAACAATGCTATTATATTCTTCTTAAAAAACTTTATAACTTTGTTTCACTTATTTATTTAGAACTCAACTGGTTTTACCCTACTATGGGCACTTGTTTTACTAAAAAAAAATTAGATAATAGCTAAATTGGAAGAGGAAGGTTGAGAAGTACCTGGCTATTCAGATCTGGTCACCAAAAGCAGCCAAAGACATTTTAAGCAATGTTTCGATTCGGAATGGTGGTCTTTTACCAAAGCAATACCGAGAGTATCTACCAGTATGGAACGTTCCGTAAATATACTATATATTATTTTATATTAATTAAATGTGAAATAACGCATATTAATTACAAAAATTCATTTGCGCAGACCAGGATTTGAACCCGCGACCTCTGAGAGACAAACTGGTACATTTTAAGCAGGATTGTTTGTTGGTTTTTAAAATGTTATCCTTACAAAATGAATATAAATCTTTGAATCAGGACCATAAACAAATTCAAAATAAAAAAAAGACGAATATGTAATACTAAGCCCTGATCGATGCAAATTATCATTTCAGATTGTGTCAAAAGGAAATGACCAAGTCGCCATATCATCAAAATTCGAAACCAGAGACGATGTTGCTGTCATTAGAAATTATGGTCAGCTTCTTGTTGAGGTTAGTGATAAATTATTATAATTATATTTGATACAAATATGTTGTGCACAGCTCCCGTAAGCATTCAAGTTATAAAAACCTATCGTGCTTTCTACTTTATTGCCTTGGCAGTCGCACAGTCACTTTAATGAAGTTCATCAAGGTTGTAATTGGGTGTTTGAGATGGTTCCTGCTTCCACAACATAGTATTCAACTACCTATCTGAGTCATCTGAGCCATTTTCAAAACATTAACTCAACCCATCTTTGGGGATGTTATGTGGAGGGTCTTAAAGAGGCCCATGATGTGGGAAGGAAGAACACAGAGGCTGGCAATGAATGAATGAGCCGTAGAAGTGACCCATTCTCATGTGACAGACGTCAAACATACTCAATTGTTAGGTGTACATTTGGCGAGTTTCCCGGCTGTGCACCGGTGCCAAAGGGATTAATAGCGCAAGTTTCTCAGAGCATCTTCCATTGAAATACCGGTACAACAAGGACGGTATTCTCATCTAACATCTATGCTCCAAAGATTGCAATCAAGATAGGGGAATCTATCAAACGAACCGCTTGTTTCTGCAGTTTCCGCTTGAGTCAAGTGTTTTTTCAGGTAATGTGTGATACAAGTTATCAGATTATAAAAATGGGCTTTTTAATTTTTATAATCGGAATGATTTTTTTCTTATTTTAGATAGCATCTTGCGTACCAGATGGAGTGGTTTGTTTCTTCACATCGTATATGTACCTGGAGTCGGTTGTAGGATCGTGGTATGACCAGGGTGTGGTAGCATCCCTACAGAAGCACAAACTCCTCTTCATAGAGACCCAAGATAGTGCGGAGACTAGTTTTGCTCTCATGAATTACATAAAGGTTGGTTTTTTAGACACATAACCCTTTACAACCGGACTCATACGAGCGTGAGTTAGTCGTTGAAAATTTTTTATCGAAAATTTAATCTGTTTTTGCGAGCGGACCCGGTGTGCATCGATTGTGCGGGAATTGCTCTAGCCGCGTGAAGTTAGATGAACGTGTTTGAACTAGTCAGTAGCTCGAGAAATACGAACGAAGATGGCCGTGTTTTTTGATCCAGCAGTTGGCAAAGGTATGTAGATATTTTAGTATTAATTTTTTGATAAAATTGTAAAATTGTGCATTATTTTAGAACCTAAGATGTTAAGTAACAGTTTAAATGCATTTTTGTGTAGTTGTGTTTGGTTAACCAATAGTTATTATCCTTTTAATCTCTCACAGCACGATCGTAACATCCAGGGTTATGGTCACATTTTTAGGTGATTTATCTACAAATATTTTATTTTAAGATGCTCATTTATCAACCACCTAATCCGTATTTTTGTTTATTTTAAGGAATCGCCATAAATGAGTATAATGTTTTGGAGATTCTGGGTAATGGTGACGAGTCGGAAATTGAAGATCTGGTCAATGATGACGAAGGGCCTGAGGCAGAGTGTGCTGACCTACAGGAGCCCATGGAAAATGACGATAATCTCCCCCCTCCTCCCACTATATCAAGATCGAAGGAGCCAAGGCAGAAAAGAGATTCGAGGAAGAAGTCGAGACGAAAGCGTACTTGGAAGCAAACACCATTCACAGATAAATCCCATGACTTCCCTGAGCTACCGAAGAACACTGTGAGGACTTCCATGGAATATTTTAGCGACTATTTTGACGACAATTTTTTTGAAAAAGCCAGTACATGTTCTAACTTGTACCACCTAAGAAAAACTGGCAGAGAACTGAACACAAACCCACCAGAGATGTCAAAAATGATTGGCTTACATATCATTATGGGGTGTATACCTTATCCACAACTGCCAATGTACTGGCGTGCTAATATGAAGCTCTTGATGATTTCTGAAGTGATGAGTCGCGATCGTTTCTTGGGTTTACGCAATGCTTTTCATGTGGTTGAAACTGATGACGCTCCACCGGAAGAGGCCCAAAACCCGCTATGGAAAGTTCAACCAGTAATAACAAGGGTTCAAAATGCATGTACCAAGCTTGAAAGAGTTCCAGGTTACTATTCGATCGACGAACAAATGATCCCGTTTACTGGACGATGTAAACTTCGCCAGGTGGTGAAGAACAAGCCTCGCCCTGTGGGATTAAAGAATTTTGTTCTCACAACAAGTGGTGGCCTCATGCTTGATTTTGCCATATATCAGGGAGCCAAGAGTACTTTTGGAGACACACCACTTGGCCTTGGTCCATCAGTAATTCTACACTTGGCTAAAAGTGTCCCCCCCGGCAGCTGTCTTTACTTTGATCGCTATTTTACGACAGTTCCACTGATCAAACAACTACACGCTCAGAAACTACATGGCACTGGGACTATTATGCTAAATAGATTAGTTGAAAGAACCAACATCAAATTTAAAAATGACAGAGTCATGGTTCGAGGAGAAAGCCAGCAGTTTGTCAGTGAAGAAACGGCACTTGTTAAATGGAAAGACAACAAATCCGTTCTGATGGTGTCAAATTGCACTGGTGCTGAAAATAAGACATCAGTCAAAAGATGGGACAAACGTTCAAGGTCTTACATTGACATTTCAGCTCCAAAGATAGTACAGAATTACAATATGCACATGGGAGGAGTGGACGTTCTTGACCAGCTAATTGAATACTATCGTACCTTCATTAAAACTAAAAAATGGACACTGAAAGTTCTGATCCATTTCGTGGACTTAGCTCTGGTAAATGCTTGGAGACTCTATAAAAATGATTGCCTTGCAAATGGAGTTCCCGGGAACAAGACTTTGACATTATTAGAGTTTCGCCTGGATGTTGCCGATGGATTGGTAAATAAACCTGAAAAGAGGAGAAGAAGTGTCGAAACAGATGAGGAAGAAGATGAATTGCCTAGTAATAGGAAATACAGGCAAGCAAATCCGCCATCTGTAGCTAAGAGATATGATGGATATAATCATCTCCCAATTTTTGATGAGATAAATGCTCCCAGAGTCTGCCGCTATGAAAATTGCAGAAGCCGTTCTAAAATACGCTGCGAAAAATGCAACGTGTATCTGTGTTTATCTCGAGGGAAAAATTGTTTTTATACTTACCACAAGAAAATATAATATGTTATATATTGATATATTTGTAACCCTATGAAATTAATAAATGTTAATATGGCGCTCCCGGATGGAAGTGGGGAAACAAGTGGCTCCCGTAGTCTAGAGGCTTTAATAAGAGAGATAAAGGTGATAAGATTGGAGTTAAGGATTGAGAAAGCTGAGTCTAAACATGCAGAAGGAGTATGTGAGGTTGTTCGGGGATGGTTAGGTGATGGTTCGAGGATTAGTGAAATCATATCTGATAATGGTAGAGAATTTAGTAATGAGATGTTTAAACAAATGATGGATAAGTTGAAGGTGAAGCAAATGTGTGAAAAAAATATAAATAAATATTGCTTTTTAAATTTGAATTGTCTTTATTTTAAAGAAATTGTACCGAAATAATGGTATGCGCACGATCGTGCGAATGTCAAATTATTCCTGAACCGCACGATAGTGCGTGTAATTTTTTTAAGAATCTGGTCTCCGGAGATTTTTAAAATTATTTTTCCCTGACCTAAGGGATAATAACTAAAAGCTTTATTGCTATAGCGCATTGCTATTCCGATTTTTTTTCCACCGGTTGCAAAGGGTTAACCATGCTGCTATTCTATTAATTATATGACCATGTTTATTTATCAGCACAGTTCACACCTAATCTATTTTCAGGCTTGTGAATCCGGAAGAGGTGCAGTTTTACTATCAGTGGCAAGGGGAAAAGTATCTGAAGGTGTTGATTTTGACCATCATTTAGGAAGGGCAGTCCTCATGTTTGGCATTCCCTATGTGTACACACAGAGCAGAATTCTCAAGGCACGCTTGGAGTACCTCAGGGATCAATTCCAGGTACAAAATACATCATTATTGGAGTAACAATATACACGGAGGTATAGAATTGCGAAAAACTGTAGTCAGTTGGTGGAATCATATGCAAACTCAGGCGTGGCCAAGAGTTTGCATATGAAATAACCTCAAAAACTGTTGACGCAAGTTATGCGGCTCAACGATGCGAAGTTGACGCAAATGGAAAACATCCTTACATACGTAGAAGTACTGCGATATTATGTAACAGCTTTTCTTGTCTCTTTCTCTCATGCTATACAACGTAAAAACCCAGAGATAGTGATTTATCGCAAATTTGTATAGGTTGGGTAAAAATATTAGCTCTCCCTCCTTATATTGTTACTCCAAGACATCATTCGACATTCACTAAATATTCTTCAAAATTCCACATAAGACTTATTATAATACATATAATGGTTCCCACATAATAAGTTTTTACATGAGCTACGAACACTGCTTTTGTCAATATCTATTGCTTTGCGTTGCTCAAAACATATCAACAGCAATTGCCTGTGAAGTCGCACAATAAATATATATTGACAAAACAGCGGACGAGCCGCTAGATGGAGGCATTCATGGAAAAAAAATTCTCTTGAAAACTGAAGTAAAGAAATGGCCTAATTTGGAACCTATGTATAAGGTTTTCCTGCATAAGAGATTTTTTTACTGTTGCTAGGGCTGATGTTTGTAGCTTATTTTGAGAAAGCGTTCACCGGGATAGTGAAGCTTCAAGGCTTGGAGTCAACAGCTACTTTTCTTGGTTTATTACATATAAAATAGTTATGTAAATTTTATTATTTCTTATTTACAGATACGTGAAAACGACTTTTTGACATTTGATGCTATGAGACATGCAGCTCAATGTGTTGGCAGAGCCATCAGGTAAACTGTTTTTTTTTTAATAATAATTCTCATCTCGTCTTCATCCCCTTGTCCTCCTCGACGAGGTGTCCCTGTCCTATGCTACTTGGGTTACTTCCGGCCACAATAAGCCAAGCTTCTCCTAACTTTGGCTGGGGCGGCGCATTGGATGCCTTTCGTCTGAAATTGCACACAGTATTTTCAGCGGAAGTTTATCTCCTGGCATTCTCAGTATGTGACCCAAACAAACCATCTCAATTGCGACTTTTCTATGAAGTTAAGGGTTTGATGTTTGATGGATCGTTGAACTTCTTATTCCATCTCATTTTGTAATTCCTGCCTCTTAAAATACTAATTTTAGCAACTTGGATGATACAGTGAAATATTTTTGTTTTTCTTTCAGAGGTAAAACAGACTACGGTATAATGATATTTGCGGATAAAAGGTTCAGTCGACATGATAAAAAGAGTAAATTGCCTCGCTGGATACAGGAACACTTAAAAGATTCTCTCTGCAACCTTAGTACAGAAGAAGCAATTCAAGTTAGTTTTAATCCAAATTATTTGCATTTTTTACTTTATCATTCAAACTGTATGTTTGAGGTTTTTAATTAAATGTTATGTATTTCTATAAAAGCAAACTTTTATGTTCATTGGTAAAGATTATTACAATTTCGTATTACATATTGCATTGTATCATGCAACTCTATTATTTGTAAGTTTTGAGATGATAATTTGTCAAAATACTTGTCAATCGCCACAGAAACAACTCCCTCGTGTCAACATTAATTTCATGTTTGCCTCAATTTTTGTGAATTGAGAAAATTAATATGGAACAGACATGGTTTCTTGTCTTTTTTTTCAACAGTTAATGGATATTTTAAACATTCCATGGTTCATCATTGAAATAACATTACGTAATATTGAAATTTTAGACAGAAAAGGTTGTGCTCCAGAGCTCACCAAGAGTTTAATGCATTATTTTATATTTATTATTGTTATTTTATCTGCTTCATTTGTTAAGAGAATAATGTCATAATTTACCTATTGACGACTTAGTTTTTGTGAACAAAACTGCATATCGAGGAGGGAGTTTTTAGATTTTTTCTTTTATGTAGTATCATAGTTATCATTACCAAACAAAAAGTTTTTATAGTAACATTTTTTTTATTTACATACATTTCATAAACATTATGATACATATGAAATTCAAATTATATGTATGTACTCGTATATAATTTTTTTTTAATACATCTAAAATCGATTGACTTTAAGGGCGCGAACGAACCTTGACATTCACATACCTTCTGATTTTTTTTTCATTTGAATGATAAGGTTCGTTCATACTCGCCTAGAGATTAATTGAAATATCTTTTACAACTGGCCTGACAGTGTATATGTAATCCAAAATTAACTGTGGCAAGGTAAATAAGCCTGGGTAACTCTTTATTCAAGCTGATAATCAAAATATGTACGTATTTGAACCTGATAATATGACATTTGGTGAATACCCTTTTTGCAAAATGAGAAATGTTCATAATTTGAATGTGGATATGTATTGTCTTAGATATGCAAACGATGGCTACGTCAGATGGCTCAACCCTTCACCAGAGAGGACCAACTGGGAGTCTCTTTACTTACCCTACAGCAACTGCAGTCAGAAGAGCAACAGAGCAAAATCGAGAAGCAGGCTTTACAAAAGTAAACAAACTTATACCCCCAACGGAGGGACCGCATGTTGGGTAATGAATTATTGCTGTTAGAGGGCGGCCAATCAGGTCGGCTGGGGTACCGATCCCCAAGTACTAAACAACAATGGCTTGTTTTTTATAGATGATATGCTGAATTCAATGGAGTATTTCTCTGCAATTAGATTTTACCTTGTGAGTATTTCACTGTAAACCTAATGTAAAAATGTCAGTATTCCCCTGTTGATTAATAAGATAAGCAAATAATTATCTTGTGCACATATATTTGTAATTTTTGTTATTAAAAAATATCAATAATATACTAGTACATAATGCAAGTTTTTATTAACACCTAATTAAAATTGCACCCTAAAAATAAATATATAATGTTCATGTAAAAGACCACTGTCAAACAAAAAAACTATTTATTTATGAAATTTATTTAGTAACATTCAATACCATTATTTTTACTCAATTACAGTAAAAATAAATACCTAAACTAACAAATCAATAGTGTAAAAAAAATTGTACTTCAATACAAAAAAGGAACATGAAAAAAAATTAAGCAGGTAAATATTTTACTCATGACACGTTATCAATGTATGATGTACTGATACATGCTACTGTGCATGTGAGAGCTTTATATGCGAGAAAAAGTTAAAAGAGAACGCTAGAAAGTAATGCAATTACATAGGTAGTATCTATATACACGATAGTTAGTCGCTTAGCTACACTTGATCAGTACACTGAGAGCAGTCGTTTTTTGTCCTGCTATAGATTTTTTTTAACTTAAGAAATTTTTATATGTAGGTAGGTATAATACATGGCTAATTTATTTGGCACCGTTTTTTTTAAATTTCTCAAGGGCGCTTTGTACAACATTTAAAAAATATATTGTGTTATTTAGCGAAAGTATCGCCTGTGACTGTACGTGCCATGACTAAAAAATTGACCTGTAACATTTAAAACGTGTTGGGGCATAGTGTAATCATTCAGGTGCATCAAGAAATAGATGCATTCATTAAGATCACACAAAAACCTCAGTACAACAATGGAGTAGGTTTTTTTTTTGGTTGATATGAGTTTATCAGTTTTCTGTTTCCATATTTATATTTAAAATAAGATAGTATACTGCGGGCTAAAACTTCCCTTAAATAATGAATTTCGCTAGGGCTTAATTTTTCACAAGTTATACCTAATTTTATCACAATTATTTCCAATAAAAAACTATATCACGTAATGTGCAAATTTGTTGGTAACAAATTCAAATTAACAAATATAAATAAAAAATGCTGCAATGAGCAATGAATACTTATAGCATATTGGTTCATCACTTTAATGTGACACCACACCAGAGTCCCAACTGAGCAGATCGGTAGAACTATGGCACCTCCATGTTGAGGTGGAAAGGAAGAAGAGGAAGGTTCGTAAGAATCTGGCTATTCAGATTTGGTTGTTAAACAACTCTTTCGGTCTCACCGATTGCCTTCCACTCTGGAATGGAGATTCAAATACTATTTTCAATTTATATAATCTCAAATTTAAATAACCTTTTTTTTGCATTTTTGACCAGGTTTTGAAGTCACACCTCTGGGTCCAGAGTCAAAGCCATTACTGCTCTGCGACAGAGCTTGTATCATTAGTAAGGATTATATTATATTCACTAAAACTACCCTTAAATTTTTTCTCACTTTTATTTTCTTCCACACCTCCTAATAACTAATTCAATCAAATTGGACTTTAGTACCCGCCAAATAACATAATATTATTATGCTGTGTAATATAGAATTTGTATCTACCCAAATATTTAGAAAAAAAAAAAATTCTCGGAGTAACAATGGAGAGAGAGCTAATTCTTTTTACCCAATCTATACAAATTTGCGATAAATCACTTTCTCCGGGTTTTTATCTTGTATACTATGAGGAAGAGAGACAAAATAAGATGTCACACTGCGTCGACGCTTGTACGCATGTCCGGCATACTTGCAAATTTTACATCATTCATCGGAATAACTAATGTCAAACAGTTTGTGAGGTTATTCCCTATTTACATTTATTGAAATATTTGTGGTGGTTTTATATAAGAAAATACATTATGGCGATATGTTATATGCGTGTATCTACTAGTAGGATCCAAAAAGTAGTCAAAATGATAGTGCGTTTGGAGATCCGTGTTTTTTAGGGATAAAAAGACATAATATTATCAATGAACATCCATCGTTATTAAAGCAAATTTTATGGTATTAGCGCGTGTGAGATATTTTGACCAATGTCAACGAATTGACTACAATCGTTCGTAAATCTATATCTCCTTATATTGTTCCTCCAAGATTATAACGGTGATGACTACATACGTCATATAATTTCAATTATGTAATATTTTATGCTTAAATCACAAATAATAATACATCAGGGTCACTGCATTTAGGCTTCCGTATTACTAACAGTTACATGCTAAAATAAAAATGTTAAATGTCAACAGCCTATTCATATTAAAGATAAGAATAAAATGTTACATAAAGAGATCGGTCATAAGATCTAGCTGTAATTTTTAATGTCTTATTTCACCAAGAGAAAGTTAAGAAACACTATGGATTTGTTATAATTAAACTCGTCTATTTTGGCCTAAACCACGCACACCAAATCTTGCACCAATCGGTATACCTATGTTAATGCCAATTAACCAATTGAATAGTTTGACAAACTAGAAACACCAGCAAAGTGTTTTCGTTTTTCAGATTGTAATTTTATGCATTTTAGTGCGTAAAATAAGTGATTTATTCATAATAAATGCAAAAATAATTAGTAGACATTGGGTTGTATGCATTTGCATAGTGCACATTTGAACTATTTTAGTCAATAATGCATATTTGAGCCTTTTTTCAACATTAATGCATATTTTAGCCATTTCATTCCTTTAAGCATAATTTTTCCGAACAAATAAGCTTAACACGTAATCCCGGTGACTTTGCAGTCATACGAGCGCCCAATATTATTTTTTTGAATGCACCCTCCCCCCACAATATCAGAAATATGAAACTCCCCAGATTACTCCAAGTTAGCCCGTTCACACGTATGCGGTTTAGAAAAAAATACCTACCCGATGTCTACAAAACAAATGTGATACGCAATGGGTATATACATACATACATACAAAACAATGATGCAGTTAGTTATTAATATGTACTAATCTATTGTAAATGCATCTATTTTGACAAAATATTGTCAGATATGATGAAGACTAATATTGTTTTCGTAATACAAAAAAAAAAAAGGTGATTTTTTAACCTATTTCTTCGAAAATAACTAAGAGGTAGGGCGGTTAATAGCAGTTGATTTTTTAAAAATAATCAAATGTGGATTTGATCATCTTGGTACAATTTGAAAATCCAAGAAATAAGCGTAGGCATCGTTAAAGTGTAATGTGAAACTGATAATTGATAGCAATCGTTTATTGATAGTGAAAAAAAAACAAGCGAAGACAAAATATCTGCGCTGAACTTTCATATGAATAGGGCTTAATTTTTTTCCAGCAACTTCCTCTTTGTCACGTAGACAGAATGAAAACCTTGAGTACTCTGTTGGCCTAACAGCAATCAAACAAGCAGCTTATTTTTACAACCAGTCTCCATAACAATAGTATCACACGTTATCTCCATAAATAGCACCGCTATGAAAATATATCTTGGATAACATTATACCTTTTGAAAACCTATATCCAAAAAACATTACATTTTATAATCGAGCCTCGTAAACCATATGCTTCATAAGATTTTAAAAAATTCAAGATGTAATAACACTAAATGTAATAGGAATTACGCAAATAAAATATTTGGATAAATCTTAAATTACACAGTTTTAGCATCAAACTACAGATATATATATATATATATATATATATATATATATATTAATGTTGTCAATAGCAAACCATTACCGTGTACATCATCCTGTAATGCCATTGGACGGGACAAAATATACATCGGGAGAATCATAGGAGCATTTTTTCAATGTATAGGGTATTATTCAACAAAGAGAACAGTTTCACTGCGCCATCTCAAATGCCGTCCGTTTGCGTAAAATCGCCACCGGTATTTTGGCCAAGTATGATTTACAAAGTGACGGATTGCAGTTAAATAGAGCAGAGAAATATCGCCGTGCTAGTTCAATACAATAACAAGTCCAAAAAAAATATCACTTATGGGTGTGTTTTGATTCCTTGTCATAAGGAATCAGAAAACACCAATAAGTAAAAAAAAAAAAAAAGTTTTAGTATTGAACTAGCACAGCGATATGTGGGTGCTTTATGTTTATCTAATAAAAAAAGTGAAAGTTATGTAAATTTGTTGTACTAAAGCTTAATAAAAAAAATACATTTTATATAGGGAAGTACTCAGTTGGTTTGTTTTTGTATTGGTCGACCACTGTTAGAAAATTTCCTTGATGGCAAATCAAGTAGTGTCAACAAGGCTCTCCCACTGCTGGCGCAGAGCTCCTGGCCGTCCCTGGCAGTCGAAACGCGCCTACTCTCTTGAAATCCATTCATCAAGTGTCTGAAATGCAATAATACTACAATAAAAAAACAATTTAATAAACCTACAGAGCGGAGTGTTAGGGATGCAGGGCCAAGTCATCTTTGCGATGCTGTGTGGGGAATTGTTGATTTTTTTAGATTTTGTCAATATTGTTTCAAAAAATTCCACAAAAAAAGTTGTTTTGTACTAAATAGTTATTATTTTTATTTTTTTCAATGCATTGATGTCAAAGTAAAAAAAGTGTTTCTTTTCTCACTTTCGAGAGCTGCTTATCATTGACTATTGAATAAATTTCAAAAACCTGGGTCGTTATTAAAGGCTCTACAATATTTGTTGATTTCAATGAGATGGATATAAACATAAAACGTGTCTTTAAATGTGGTTTTATAGATTCTTGGATATTTTTGGGTAGTCAAAATTATAAAAGTATGTTGTATGTAATAAATGTTACCTAGTGACATGATGGGGCAGTTGATGGTTTGATATCCAACTCAGGGCGTGAGTGTTCGGCATGTCATTGTTGCAAGGGGTGTTTAAAAACTCAGCGCATCCAAAGAATTTAGAAATATTTCCTCCAATAGAAAAGAACACTACCACCTTGCCAGTCTGATTCAAAATTAAATACAATTAGTTAATATTAATAATATGAACATAAAAAAATATAACTCTATATACAGTTGTCCCAAAAGTCAATGTTTTCCATAAGAGGGCTAATAGGCCAACTCATGACGGACCAGGATATCAAAATATGACTATAGTAAAAAAAATTGTTAGTTTTCGAGATATTGGCACTTTTATGGATAACATTGACTTTTGGGACATGCTGTAATACTAGCTGAACTTAAAAATCGTATTTGATTTAAACAATAATGTAGGTAGTTCTACAAAATAAACACAAAAATTATTTGTTGAAAAGAACAATCAATACAAAAATAAAAAGTATATTATTGGATGTGGCATTTCATTAAGTTAATTTGCTTTAAAACTAATTAAGATAAATAATAAAAATATATGTTTTGCGAAAATTTATATTATTTGGGGAAAACTAAATAAAAATAGGTACTCACTTGGCTAGCTTTCACTAGCTTCTTTTCAGTGTTCACAACGAAATTCCATTTTCCCGTAGTTTGGGCTGTCTCAATGGCTTTTGGACTAGTCGCCTTTACCACAAAATATCTATGGCTGTCATTGGGCCCATTGGAATACTTTTCTATGTTGGCCAGCATGGGGTTTGTGTTATTCTGAATGTCCTTGTTGCCCATTGAATTTGAGTATGACGCATCCTGTTTCTGATATCCATGGCCGTTGCCATAATTAACGGTCTCGTATTTATTTCTATGTGAAGGCAAAAATGATAAGTTATTTGAAAAGGTATTGGTTCCACCTTGCCCACCGTACGAAGAGTGAGAATTGTTATTCTGGTTAGATTGATGCGGTTGCTGCTGGTATGGCCTTTGATTGTAATTATTGTAACCTCCGTCAAAATCATTGTTTCTGTCGTTTCTGCCACGAGATGTTTGGGGTCCCTGGTAATCCATCAGCGATGGTTTTGGCCTCTGTCCTATTCCAGGCGGTGAACTCAGCCCGTAATTGCGCTCTTCCATACCGAGCACATTGACAATCGTCGCTATGACTTTTTCATCCATGGCACCAATCAGCTTAGCTGGATTAAGCATCCTCTTTATCATTAAAGCTGCAAACTTTTGTCTCAGCAAATAAATGCTCAAAGCTTCATTGGAGTCAGCAGTAAAGACGACCCAATCGTCTAATTGTATAAAACTCAAGTCCGCATTAGCCTCATTCTCTTCCTCACTGTCGGATTCATCATCAGACAATCCGGGGAGGTTGGAGCGCAGGGCACTGGTGCTGAGTCGCAGTGGTCCGCCAAATATGGCCACAGTCATGGCGGTCACGGCTGTATTACAACGAATATAGCAAAACCTGCCAACCCTATTGATTTCTTCAAAGACCAACCAGTCAGTGGGCATGGACTTCAATGATTTAACAAGGCCGGCCTTCCCCCCGGCAGAATGCAAAGTGGAACTGGGACTGAAAGCCAGTTTGACCTCTTTGCTAGTTCTAAGGGTATTATCTTCCCTGTCCACGCGGGCTATGGAGGGATACAGCCCACTAACTAGAACAGCTTTAATAACATGCCACTTTTCAGAATTCATATTAGAATCTTTTATATCTCCCGGACCTCTGACCTTTACAAGTCCGATAGCTCTCAGTTGAGCCAACAACTGTGACCGCATACCGACAATGATCTCCATGGTAGCGCCGCTTATTAAATTTTTTTGGCAAAATATTCTTTCTGTGTGATTGGCTTTTGCCATTTGCCAACCTTGGAAAGCTCGCAACAAGGCCATGTGATCAGAAAAAGTATCTGCTGCAAAATTTCTCCTCGACTGACTGCCCAATTTCCTATGTTCTGGATTAGAACTTATTTGGAAAGGTTCTTTATATGCCAAACTGCATGTGATGGTCAATATCGGATCCAGACATTTCAACACGCAAGCATACAGAAGCATCTTTCCCAACTTGGGTTCAATAGTGAGATCCAGTAGATGACCACCTATTTCAGTGAGGTCCTCTGTTGGGGTGAGGGCTCCGATAGTCTTCAGCAAGCTAACGGAGTTGCGAATAGCCAAGAAGCCAGGAGGTTCCAGAGCCTTGGAAAGGAATTCCGCAATGGTTGTGTTGCTGGGAGCCAGCAGCTTTGAGTGCAGGCAAAGTTCGTGCAGAGGAACTCGCAGCATCTCAGGAATAGAATTCGTCATCAATGTTTCATATCTGCGCCTGGAGCAGAGCATGAATGATTTACCAGGTCGTGTTCTGCCCGCCCTTCCTGCCCTCTGCATGGAGCAGGCTTTGGACACCCAGACAACCTGCAAGCTGCACACTCCACTGGCAGACTCGAAGTACAACTCCTTGACTTTCCCTGAATCTATAACGTAGACCACGTCATCGATTGTGATTGAAGTTTCTGCTATATTTGTAGCGATGATAATTTTACGCACGTCGGGAATATGCGAGAAGACCTTTTTCTGATCCACTGTTTGCATATTACTGTGCAAAGTAAATATTTGGTAGGTTCCTTCTACCAAGTCCGGACAGGCTTGAATACTATCTCTTATGTTTATGATATCGTCATATCCAGTGACAAACACTAGAATGCTACCAGCAGGCTGAGTGCTGTTGATGTGTTTGATCAGCTCCAAAATGAGGTTATGGTCAATAACTTCATCGGAAATAGACTGGCGGTAGATTTCTAATATTTCATCCTCTTCTTCCAAGGCAAGGCTCTCGAGGGTATCAGTGACAGTTTTAACATTCACCGTGGTAATGTTCTTTAGAAAGTGTGAGCATTCTTCACAATTACGTTCTGTAGCATAATCAAGTGCCTTTTTTCCTGTTTCGTCCTGTATCATCTGATCAGCTCCTGAAATATTTATTTATGTTAATATATTTGGGAACAACCTCGAGACTAAAAAATTACCCTTTTTATCTTTTACAAAAATAAATAACAATGTGTTACCCATTTCAATAAGTTGTTTGACAGTCTCCGTCAGGCCGTGGTGAGCAGCGGCCATCAAGCCAGTCATGCCTGTTACTGAATGCTGGCAATTAACAGGAACACCCTCCGATACGTACATATACAGAATTTGCCCAAAAGAATCCTAAAACCAAATTCAAAATAAATAAATCATTCCAATAGATGTTTCTTTATTGATTAACTAATTTAATTGTTTAAAAAAGGCTTCATTGAAAAATTGTTCATAAACATTCATACATAATATTTTTTACCACAAGAATTTATGATAGCGAAAATTATAGTGCATTGACATAGTAATAAAAGCATATAGTACATTGTCAGATAACAAAAATAGTGCATCGACATTAACTGTTTGCAAAATGTCCTGCCTTGATAGGACGAAGGCTCAGATACCAGGAAGGCATATTGTGGAACCAGGCAACATGGCGGAATACTCAATAACAACCCTACATGTAAAAACATGGGACATAGTACAATAGGGCTATGGCCTGAGTGCTTACGGGAGCTATGCAGACTGTCTCTTTATCATAAATAATAACTAAAAGGTTAAAAAAACCCATGTTTTTTTGCTGGTATACTTTGCGGGCGACTTTTAAAATTTTAGGTGGTGGTGGCCATTTATAGGGCTTCTTTCTTTTGTATGATTTATAACTGCCAATGTATGGCGTGGAACGCTTACATAAAATATTTGAAACTACTACCACCATTTAGCCGTCATTTCGGATACTTAAAAAATCAGTCATGTTATATTAAAGATTCTTTTAAATTAAGTGGACCCAATAAATAAATAAAAATACACTCACAACACTTCCATCAACCAAGCAATCATTCAAAAATTCATCAACGTCTGCTTGGAGCTCTGCGGCAATCTCTGTAGGATGGTTGGCGCAACTTTCAACTGGAGGTTCAGGTCCTTCATTTAAACACAAATTACAAAATGTGAAATAATATTATGGACTGTTGGCAATTCTCATGGCAATAATAGTATTTAGCATAGATGAGATGGCAATAATATGTAATAATGTTTGTATGGCGTCATTTTTGTGAAAAATCACCTCAAGGGTGCTTGTACAAATCTTAATTGCAAGTAGCGTTGTGACTGCTATGTAAGAACTGCTTCTTTTGGCGGCAGTTCCAACTTCCTTCATTGTTCATTGAACAAATACTTCAATTAAAGTTGGTTAAGTTGGTAGTTCCAATCATATGTTCATTTGTAGTTCACTTCGAAAACTTCAATTTTAGTTCTTCGTTCGTTCGCACAATTGTAGTATCGCACCATCCACAGTTCAATAGTTCTTTATTTCAATACTTCAATTGTAGTTTGTAGAATTTTTTTAGTTCTTCATTCCCCCGAACGTACTCGTGACAGTTGCTTTTGATTTTTTTGCTTGTTTCGTCCGTATGACACTAGTTTTTCTGAGTGTTTTGTTGTTTTTTGGTGATTTTGAATTGTGTTTTTTTACAAATTATTTTGTTGAACTTTTTTAATATCGCAACTTACAATACATACCTTTCAATCTCTACCTAAAACTATGGCTGGCCGTTCAACGAGAAAGAAAAGCGAAATATGGGCTTATTTTAAGGAAATTGGGGTTTACCAGGCCAAATGCAACTTTTGTTCTAAAGTTATATCCATAAAGGGGGGCAATGCCTTTAATATGAATCGTCATTTGCGCAATATTCACCCTTTTGCTAACCAAACTGTCCAAGAAGTAAGAAATATTCAAATTGTATCTCAACCCCTGGAATAAGTTCACGTCGCTCTTACAGAAACTGGAATTTTGCAAGTATTTCATCCAACAGTATCATAGTCCCAGGTAAAGCTATTTCAAAACCGAATGGGGATATATTTAAATAAACCTATTCAAGGAAAAAGGAAAAGAAAATCTAAATAAATATCTTATAAAGCTCCAGAGAATTATCTCCCATTTCGTTTGGTAGAGACACCGGAATTCCAAAAACTTTTCGGATAAAAAATAGTGCAGAATTAAAAAAAAAAAACCTTTTTATCTTTGTTTAAAAAGTATTGTTCTCTTTGTGTCCTGTAGGTTTAAAATATTTTATTGTTGGGAGAGCTGCCCCAAATAAAACTATTAAAAAAAAAACGTGATTATTATGTAAATTTATCGCTAGCAACCCCCCCCCCCCTGCGAGGAATTCTGCGATTGAACTGTTACTTCAATTGAACTGTTCACCATGAAGGGTTCATTTTAAATAACTAGCAGTTCGTGAAGCATTCACAAATCTTTGAAGTTTTTCCCATCGCTAATTCTTAGGCTCCATCTTATTACTAACTATGTATGGTCTATAACAAATTAATATTTATTTATATTATGCTCAGAAATAATATACATAAGCATACTTACCTGGCAGATCAATTGAGATAAAAACAATTATTTTAGAAATCTTATAAAGTAATTATTCCAGATAAATTAAGGTTCTTACTAGCAGAGGATGTCTTTGTTTTGTCTGGAACATTATTCCGAGTCCTAGTTGTGAAAGAATTCCTAATTTTCTTCATATCACTGGTCATATAATTTGTAGCCTCCAAAATATCCTCCAAAAAGAACCTCTCGACATCAAAAACTCGACCAGGTATAGTTATGACTGGGCAATTATTGAAGTAGCTGGAAAAAATTCATTCATGAAAATGTTATCATTTTTTTTATTAATGTCATTACAGCACCAGAGTCCCAACTGCCCGGAGCCAGTGGGATAATGGCATCAGTAATTTAAGGTATCTTACGAAACTGAAGGAATCAGGGGGGAAGGAGATGAGAAAGAGGAATGTTGGAAAGTACTTGGCTTGTCGGGAGCTAAATTTATATATGAATATTGAATTAGGTAAATTAAAGATTTATGTGACAAAAAAATAAGGAAAAGACACCTACATACTGATTCATCAACTGGGTATGTAACTAATAATTGTGCGGAAGTAATTTTTTTTCATAATATTGCGATTTTGTTAAATATTTACCGAGAAAACATAGTGGGGTCAATAGTAGCAGACATCAGTATAACACGCAGGTCCCGGAACTTGCTCAAGGCATCGCGTAGGGAGATCAGGAGGAAGTCTGCGAGTTTATCCCTCTCGTGGACTTCATCCACGATGACGTGAGTGATGGAAGCCAGGGCTGAACCTCCCCCCATGAGGGTTCGGAGCAGCACTCCGTTGGTGCAGTAGGTCAACACCGTCTTCACACTCACCCGAGACTCTAGACGAATTTGGTAGCCGATTGACTGACCAATCTGCTCATTCCTTTCAAACGAAACCTGTAATATTTAAACCATGGATACTTTATATGAATTCTTTATAACAATGAAAATCTGAAATAATTAAAACGTAATAATTATTATTTTCTATTTGACAGATATACTGTTCGGTAAAAATTCCTGAAGGACATTTGAATTTATAGGCTATTTATTTAAGCGGATATGATACCGTCGACAAAATTCCTCAACTGTCAAATACTATCCTTGTCACTAAATGGCGCTAGTGTCGCTCTGCTATCAAAATCATACAACATAAAAGTGGCATCATATTTGCAGTACATAGTTTAAATAACCAATTCGGGGATATTAACACATCTGCGGGAAGGGTATTTTTACCCGTTTGGTCGACTGGTGGCGTTCGGCGGGAAGGGTGAAATACCTTTTATGCGGACTCATCGTAAACTGCGGGAAAGGTATTTTTACAGATTACTTTAGCGGAATCTTTTGATAGTACAACTATTTAAAAAAAAAAAAAATTATTCGAAACACCCTTATTTTTATTTAAACGTAGTAATTAACGCGCGATTCCACCTGCACATAATGTGTTAAGTAAAATTTCAACCTAGTAAAAAGGTGTAGCTTGTTTACCGAATCTTTTTTTGTTGTTGAGTATTTAGTTTGATCTTTTTTACAAATGTTTAATAAATTACTCTCCATTGGAAAATCACATTAGTTTTGTTATTTTTACTGTATAATGTCTACAGGAGGTGAAACAGCTTTAACGTGTAAACTAACCAAATAGTGGAATTATATTTTTTTTGTGATATATGAAGTATCACAAAAAAAAAAAAAACATAAATTGCATCAAACACACTGAATCTGATAATTTTACCAATAGTCTACCAGTGAGGCCTAGTATAAAAAAACATTGAAATTGGTTTGAATGAACAGTTCACTTACCCGCTCAGCTACAGAAACTGCTGAGATCCTTCTGGGCTGTGTGCATATAATACGGCAGACTTTATTCTCTCGCTGATACTGGTCCATTATGAGCTGTGGAATCTGGGTAGTCTTCCCTGATCCTGTCTCTCCCACGATCACCACGGCCTTCCAAATAAACATAATCAGATGTTTTTATTTATCAACTTGTAGTTGCAATATTTCTGAAAAGCTAACATGCAAAACATCCTGCATGACATATTATCCCATATTATATGTAATAACATATTATCAAAACATCCTGTATCATAATAACATTTTATACGGATGTTTACTGTCTATTTTTAAAGACACTATGTCAAAAGGAATTTTTTCATACATATTTAACGGGTCATCAATCAATTTACTTCAACAGGTAAACCAAAAAAATTATATACACTATGAAACATAAAAGTATCACAATAATTATTGTGAGAAACAGAATTTACATTTGAGGCCTGTAGAAACAAACACGGCTAAGTCCATTGACTACAGTTTTCAAGGAAGAACAAAAAACATTTAATTTAAAAATTACTTGTGATACTGTCACTAAAATAAATTCGACAAATAGTACTTACTAAAAACATTAATTTTCTTCTTGATACATTAGTTTAACTGGTGCAAAACAAAAAATATATTCAAATTATTGGTGGACTTTGCCGTGTTTGTTGTTCACATTTGACAACTGCCGCTTTTGTTTCCAACACAACTGGACTTTGCCAGTTTTGAAATGGACACGTTTTTTCATAAGGTTGCAGTCAAAGTCAGTAACAAAATAGTTTTATATTTAAAAAAGTATTTATTTTGATAGAAATACAAAACAATAATATCTTACAAAATATTTTGAAAAAGTTTGTAAGTTATGATGACCTAATTAATAATTTAAAAAAAAAAACGAAAAAATCGAGAAAAAAAATCATAAAAGAATAATAACTATTATTCTGGTATTTTTTATATAAATTTGTTTTAAAGGTTTAATAAGATATGAATGCGGAATAATATTCAAGAGCAGGAAGATTTCTCCAGTTATCACCGAAATGCTTGGTCAAAACATAGTTGACATCTCTCACTTTTAACGATTTCAAAACAACTTTTACGGGTTCTGTGTTGTTTGGAATTATCATTGATACATTTTTCATACAGCAATGATTTCTACAATATTAATGACAGAACAATAACTACTAATAAAGTAATCATATTATTCAATAAAATTCTAAATAGTAAGTAAACACTCATTTATTTTACCACTATGCTGTTTAGTAAGTCAAAAAATAATGTCCATAAAAAAATAACAAGAAACAAAACTTCATTATGCGGACAGCGGACATTTTCAGTAATTTGCGAAATTGTCAATATCTCAACTTTTACAAAAACAAAGTGGTAATAACCTCTGTTTTTTAGCAATGTTCACCATCCAATTTTGGGGCTGTTTTATGCGTTTCCTCGCCGATTCTTGTACTACTTCGTTGGGGGCACATTCCATTTTTATAAACTATACAAAAAAATTACGAAAATATAGTAAAAACACATAGAAACTAAGCAGCTGAGGAGACAATCCGGTTGTCATGTTGTATGAAACATAAAGAGCCGCCATCTTGAAAACAGCTATTTACAACGCTCCTATTGGTCCGTTTGAAAACTGCCGTCTTTGATTTGGAAAGAAGTGGACTTTGCCGAGTTTGTTATGGACTTCAATTTTAATCCGTAAAAATAAATAGTTTAGAGCCGTATTTTTTAGGAAAGCAACATTGCATCATGAAGCATTTTTTTTACTCTTTCAAACCTCATATTTAACTCATTTTCCATTATTGGTGGACTTTGCCGTGTTTGTTTCTACAAGCCTCATTTGTATCTGTGTATGTAGAATATTGATTGAAAGGGTACAAATGAAAACAAAGGATGAAACTCAAGGTGCTTGAGGGTATTGTAATTTTTAACTGATTTCTTTTGTGTATTCAAAGGCACTTGTATCGTAAACAAATGAATAACAGAGAGGTTACAATGGAACTCTCAGTGGCAGGGCCATAAATATTGAAGAAGTTACCTGATTAGAATTGATCGAATTCATAATCTGATCTTTTTGCAGGAAAACCGGCAGGCTCTTTTTGAAGTTGATGATTTCAGGGTTGACGTAAGTGTTGGGGACGTGCCCCGCGACACTGTTCAGGAAGCCCATGGCCTTGTGGCACATCTGCCCCCGCTCTCTTTCGGCGCTCCCACCCAACTCATCCTTTTCCTTGGCCGTTATGGGGAATACGCTCAGAAGATCAGCGATGGCGTGCTGCATGTTCTTGTCTAAAACTAGCTTCGCATCCTTCTGAATCAGGGTGGAGCCTGCCCTCTTGTAGACAGTAATGTATCTATTGGCACCTATATTCGAAACACATTTAGATTAGCATAATCTAATGATCAGAGGCGATACTGACCAAAGCTCCCTGAAGCCAATGGAACTATAGTTATTCATGTCTGATCACTGAACGTGGTTATCCATTTCAGGCAACATTTTGATTGTGAATGGTAGTTTCTCACTAGGACAATATCAAGAGTATCTTCAACAATGGTGGAAATATATGCGATGTGAATAATTCAACGAGTCTACAGAAACTTGTTATTATTTTATAGCTGCAGTGGATTTAAAAGGATTAGATGTTTGTAGAATATGACATAGAACTTGATTTGAACAGAAAATTTTCTAGAATATGAAATTGTTTATAAATCAAAAAAATACTTTCACCTGCTCCTCTGGACTTGGACTTCAGGCCCAGTTTAATGGCTTTGTTATGAATAAAAGCCCTTTCTGTTGTAGATAAAAATGAGGCGAATTTAAGCTCCGTTTCGTGGTCATCTTTTATAAAATTGTCCAGCTGTATGGCAATGGATATGCTCACAGATTCTCCGATTGCATCTTTCTGACGGGTTTTCTTCTGACTTCTCCCCATGTTGAATTCTAATTATTTTTATCGATAGTTTTTAACTTTATAGTGTCAAATTTACATTACAAGTCACAGCGTGTTAGGTTTGATACTGGTATTGAAAGGTCTATTAAATATCGAATACAATGATATGATGTCAAACACCGGCCGCAGAAAAATACTAAATCAAAGAACAATTCATCCAGAATTATAGAATGAGTTCAATATAACAACCCGGATTGCGTACTACTTGTGCAATTTGGTCAAATTTTTTGGGCATTGCAGTGGGTAGTGGAAAAATCATGAATAATCTTCACTTTTGTAAGCTTGGGAAATACCGGTGGTATTTAGGAAAATCTTCTGAAATTCAATGATTTAAGTTTTAACACTATTCTATTCCATAAAGGAGATTAAATAAATCTATGACAATCTTGATAAACTGTCACTAGCGGTGGCAGCCATAAAAAACAAAAACATAAAACCTTCCATCCACGAAAATACAAAAATATGTCGTCACAAATAATTAAATTCTTGGAACCATAAACACGCTTATTCCGTGTGTGTTTAACACTTTGTATTTTATAGTACTTTATTTTATTATTCTAATATTGGTAACGCAGTCAACATCACAGATTAAAAGTCCATACGTCAAATGGGTTGCCTCAAATATTTGTTGTTTTCATATTCATAATCATTAATTAAAAATTATATTATAATGTCCCAAACAGTGAGAAGCTGTATCGAAGGAAGATTACCTCCGTGCTATGTATCAACAAGATTAGAAGAAAGACGAGCCAAAGCCAGGGCCTTAAGGTAAATAATGTAATTTTCACTTCTGTCCCCTAAAATGTAGGTCTGGATATTATTATCTGTAATGAAGCGCCACTCATTTCTTTGTTGAAAGAACCTTGATACATATTCTGTAAAATCTTTTTTCAAATAATTGAAAATATCACCTTCGGTACTGTGTACTTTTTATTTTATTTCTTCGGCTCATTGTGTTCTAAATGTCACTAAAAACTTCCTACACTATTACTTAAACTATGCCGTATTTTAAATTTCGTCGAAGAAACTTAAGAATAAGTTATAGTGTAGTTTTTTTTAAATATGCATTTTGATCATGCTAACTAACTAACCGTCACACCGTTTCACTGCAGGGGTAGGCAGAGAGGATGGATTGCTATACAAATCTGTTTTGGCCCACCCTCCTTGCTTTATTCATGTTCATATATCTCTTACATACTCTTCCTTTAGTCTGATTCTTGAGATGGCCTGACTCGAGTATTTGATTCACTTAAACGTGCCATGTCCTTCTCGAGTATCCCCGACTTCTACCATTACCTTTTGCGTCATATGTTCTCCTTACACTCCTTTCTTTGTTCATCTACGAGTCCAAACCATCTAAGCGTCCCTTTCTTAATCTTATTCATTACACTTACATTAGCCTTGTATTATTTCTGGATCTCTAGATTTTTGACACAGCTGTACGTGGTTTTACCACATACAGGCATCAGGGAATATATGGGGTGAAAGGGAACAACTTTAAAATTGGACTATTGGATAATTTTTTTTGATTATTTAATATTTCTCCATTATTCTTAGTAGATTTATTTATTTATTTCTAATGCTTCTAAATTATTAGGGTGCAAACCTATTCCATTCTTATGTAAAACTTTTACCCCTGTATCCCTATCAATAGTATGGTCAGTATTAATAAGATGTTTGGCAAATTCTGAAAAACCAATAATTGTTAAGCATCTGATATGATCTTTTACTAAAATATTTACGTTTCTCGCAGTTTTACCCATACAAAAAGCTTTTTAGTTTGTTTAGTATTATAAGTACTTATAAGGTTGCTTCCTTTGAAAATTTAAATAGAATTTTGGATCGAGTAGTTCTCGTTGGTATATAAAAGGCAATAAGGTTCAGTAAATCAGGGTTGTCTATGACTCCATTGTCAATTTGAAAAATAAAAATCAAACCGAAAATAATTCTTCGATCTAAAAATTTTATTTATAGTTTTTGTGTTTAATTTGTAGAACTCCATTTTAATTTTTTATATAATTCAATTGAATTAAATTTAATATTATTATTATTGAGTTCTGCTATTTTAAGTTTTTTATTTTAGTTTTTAGTGACAGCTGTTTCGGCGTTTAAGGCCATTGTCAAACTGTGACAATGGCCTTAAACGCCGAAACAGCTGTCACTAAAAACTAAAATAAAAAACTTAAAATAGCAGAACTCAATAATAATAATATTAAATTTAATTCAATTGAATTATATAAAAAACTAAAAATTTTAATAAGTTTAATTCTTACATTAAGTAGTTTAAGATTATTAAGTTAGGGGACCAGATAGAAGAATTATATTTAACTTGACTTCGAACTAAATATGAGTACAATATTTTTAATGTTTAAATATTCCTAAAGTCTCTGACATTTCGGAGAGTGAAGCCAGTATTTTTAGTTCTTTATTTGTTAAATTTATACAGATATTGTAAGACGTATCGATAAATGGATGTGTTTTTGTGTTTCAGATTAGAACGGCGGAGGAAGCCTGACAAGCCGGAGGACTTTGTGTGCTATTCGGACTCAGAGAGTGAAGAAGACACTCCGTCGCAGCAGCAACAGATCTTGAGGACTTCCTATAACTTCGTAGACTATGTTAGATCAAGAGAAATTCAATCCAGAGAAGTATGTGTCCTTACTAAACATTGTATTATATGCACTAAAAATCACAAAAATGATCAAAAATTACGATCAAACTGCATTTAAAATACCAAGCTGCCAAGTTTCCTCAAATTTTCACAAGAATGAACATTCAAATGAACATTATAGTGATTTAAAATTTATAAGTGTTGAAATATTTTTGATTACTTACCCTATTTGTATCTTGTTTTTCAGACACGGTTTATCAACCCGTCCTATGCCCCTAGACACATCCTGACCCATGACATGTTCAAAGAGACCCCCGTAAGTCTGGGCAACATGAACAAGGTATTCTGTTCCCAGTGGCTTTCAGATCGACAAGTCGTATTTGGAACCAAATGCAATAAGGTAAGTCGATTTATTTCTTAGTTGTACATAATAATTTAACTTACAGTTTCGCTTTTATTGCGTGATCGCTAAGCGAAAACATGATATAATCGTTTATGTCTAGTTGAAGTTGTTACCAAATAAAACAAAACATTTCATTACTTATAACTCGGTAATCATTTTTTTTTTTGTTCCTAACATCTTGCACTAAGAAAACAAATGCAGGGTGTAGAACAAAACAACATGACATTATTTTAGTCCTTTATTATATGACTTCTGTGGCAGAGCGATAAGCTCCTCGACTCTAGACCTAGAGCTTCCTAGAGTAATTCGAAAGCTAGCATGGCCAATAAAAAATTAATAAAAAGTTTATGGGTTATTAAACATACAGATTTAAAATTAAATTATTATTTTTGCATCTCGTTTAAAAGTACAAGAGACTTTCAGTATTGCCTTCAGAATTGAAATAATAATAATAATAATAATTGGCTAATTATATAGCGCCGTTTTCGTTAAAGAATATCACCTCAAGGGCGCTTCAATGTTGCTTGAATTATTTTTTTATGTGACACCTCACAACAAAGGAACTATATCGCCACCCCACTGGGTAAAATTGTGAGACAAGTCAAGAAAGGGGCTGTAGGAAAGGATTTGTTAATGCGGGCCTAGATTAAATAAAGAAGAAAAGATGAATGTCGGTGCTCGTAGGAGAAACGACCCATTCTCATGAAGCAGACATCAACTGTAAACGGGTGTTCCGCTCTTGACGGAAATGACTTTTGCTATGCTAAGTGACCAGATCTGAATAGCCTGGTACTTCCCATCGTCACTCCTCCGAATGCTATAGTTATACTGGCTCCTGTTAGTTGGAACTCATACGGCAGTATCTTATTGTAAAACAAGTCTTCATTATTAATCTCAACTATCAAAATATTTTGCATACATTAGAAAGCAGCCATTTCCTACATATATGTAATGCTGGAAAAGCAATAAACCCAACAAATGTGATGAGTGATAGTTGTATCTTTTTCCAGTTAATGGTGTATGATGTCAACACCCGCCAGCTGGACGTGATTCCCACCCTACGAGGGCGCCAGCCGTGGGGCGCAGCGGAACACCAGACGGGCATCCACGCTGTGGAAATCAACCCCTCTCGCACGCTACTCGCCACGGGGGCGCGCAATTCCTGGGAGATTGCGGTGTACAGACTGCCCACGCTAGACCCTGTGTGTGTTGGGGAGGCGCATAAAGACTGGGTTTGTTTTTTAAAATATTAAATTGTTTTCTTATGTCGAGAGCGCATTTGCCTGAGGTTTGTTTTAGAAATGAGCCTCTTGTATGCATTTTTAACTGACTTACAAAAATTCATATGAATAGATATTTCTACTTTGAACACGAAAACTCTAGAAAAAAGATTTTATACTTAGTTTAAAAAAAATAAATTAAACAAATATGTGTTTAAGCTTGTGACGTTGCTATATGAAAATGATCCTTTTTTTACACTTGACAAAAAGTATAATTTTTTACCACTGACATTTAAAAACTGTACAAAATTATGCTAGTGAACATTGTATTAAGGATATTGTAAAGTGATCTTTAATTATTTATTCGTTCATGAACGTTAGTTGGTTAAATTCATACTCAATTTCATTTACATATGTAATTTGATAGTTGACCGACAGCTGGCTCTATTTATTTAAATTAATATGGTTATTCAATCAAAAAAAATAACACTTTTCATGGTTTATCAGAAATGCTTCAAAAAACTGCAGTTGCTTTGGAGATGCCATATCATATGAGCATCCGGATTTTAAATTAGTTTTACAAATTATTAAAAAAAATATTTTTTTGTCTCTTGTAAAATTTTGGTTTTTGATTTGATCAAATTATGATCAGGTGTCAAGCATAACAGCATGACCGTTATGTTATCACTAAGGCCTAAATTTCCTTGCAAAAAATGTGGAGTAACGCCTTTTACCTAAACACAGTCGATGTGATTTAAAAACGCTTTCAGGTTGTTTATATATTTGTTAACCATGTTTTTTGTTGTATTACTATTCTATATAAAACTACATTCCCAAAAATTATGATTTAAAGAGTTTTACCTATTTGCAGTTGATATTAAATAATTATTTTTATACTTCATCAAGAATCAAACCCGAGATCTTTGGTACAGTCAAACTCTTACACTTATGCCACAGCGGTCATCAAAGCATTATAGTAAATATTTGCTACTTACAGGTTTTAGATATGTGCTGGCTAGACGATGAATTCCTTGTGTCAGGCTCACGTGACACCAAGATGGCCCTCTGGAGGGTGAATGCCGAGGACAATGATGAAGTGGAGGAGTCCACTCCGCCTGAGAAGCCCGCCACCAGCAGCTGCAACAATACCATCACAAAGCCTGCACCCGTGCCAGCTAACCCGGGCCAACCACCCGTTCCTTTGTACAACTATATTTCTCCTATCACCATCAAAGAATGTAGATCAGGTGAGATGTTTCTTCAATTTGTTATTTTTTTATTTATAAATATTTTTGCATAAAATACTGGCAACACTTCCAGAGAGATGACTGGTTCATTTAAATCATAGGTTCTCAACGTGGGCGATAATACCCCCCTGTGGGCGTTTGAGACTTTCAGGGGGGCAGTAGAAGACCCAGAGAAAATTAGGGGGCGTTGGAAAAAATAGTCGGTCACTGGAACGGTTGATATCCTTTGTTTGTTCTTTTCGTGTTTTTTTGGGCAAGGAACCGGTTCCAGTTCTTTTCACTTTCAAATCTCTACCGACTAGTACTTTTTTTTGGCGAGGAACTTTTGTCAATTTAGTACTTTTCGAAAAAACACCAGGAACTGGCTCCAAAAAGAACTGGATAAATAACCTGTTTCTCGGTGGTCACCGGTAACTGGAACCGTGAACGCGACAGATAGTAAGTAAAAAAAATTGGGGAGGGGCTCTAGAAAAAAAAATATTCTCAAAGTTTGCGGTGGGCAAAAGAGTGTTGAGAATCTATGATTTAAATATACCAGCAGATTTTCAATTATAAAAACCCATGAAGAGAAAATACCGAACGCTGGCACACAACGGGTACAAATCAGGTGTATCCGATAGGCAACTCTGGCACACCAGAGGTTAAGTAAGTAGTTTAGTTAGCTGGGCATGAACTACGCAGAGGGTTAAACCATTGCGTTTACCGAAATTTGAAATGAACTCGTCGGCGAATACCTTTTCAAATATGTAAACTTTATCAGATCATTAAAAGCAAACTACTGTTCGTATTTAACAGTCCAGCCAGCCACAAATTTAAGCGGAAATATCTCGTCTTATATTGTAAATCAGAATCAAGCATGTTTTTGTAATAAATTTCGATTTACGCGGGAATGTCAATTATTTCGAAAATCATTATTAATTAATAATTTTGTGTAATCTTGTCCATAAATCGAATACTATTTGGAGAATATTTGTAATTTGTACAGGAAAGCAGGATGAAAAGGGACATTGTTTTGAAATAAACAGAAGAAAAAAAAGGTTTTTTCTTCAAATTTCGTATCATACATAAAACCTATCCTAGTTCATGGTAATGAGTACTGCGAAATAGTTGACTACTTTAATATGTCCCTGATTCAAGTAAAAACTAATATTTTGAAGCGTATTATGTTAAATAAGTGAATAACTTTATTTATAATGTTTTTCCTACTTTTGTATTGTAAGTTACTATCTGCATGCTCTTTGCTTTGTTTTGCTGGATAATCACTGTATTTAATGTGTTTCTAGGATAATGATTTGTGTATATGTACTTATATATATTAATTATGTTTCTACATGGTCATTGACCGTAAATAAATAAATGTTGAAGGAAAATTTATATTCATTCTTTTATTACCTTAGATAATTTTTAAAAATAATAATGGTACAGCTGATGTTTCCTATGCCGAGAAAAACTATACATGTACATATTATAATTAATTGTGTTTGTTTAGTACCATATTATGAGAAAATTGAAAACCCTCTCAAGAAATTTTAATTGGCTGGTCCCTTGAAAAACTTCTTAACAGGGTTCGACTGTATACACATAATTTTAAATGTTTTTTTTGTTTACAAACAATATGTATCTAATTATAACTGTTTTTCTGTGGTATAGGTCAGAAAGTTCGAGCAATAACGTTTAATAAAACGTGGAAAGAAATAGCAGCCCTCACGCTCAATGGATATATACACGTTTTTAATGCGGAGACGTTCAAACAGAAGATATCTAGAAAGCTCCCTTCGTGCCAAGACTTGGTTTGTTTGGCAACGCAGGAGAGTGGGCTGTATGCAATCGGATGCAAATCTTACACGCTGTTGCTGGATTGCCGCACATTGCAATACGTCAAAAAAATTACATCTAGATATAATGGATGCGGAATCAGATCTGCTAGTTTTCAAGGGAATATGTTGACGATAGGCACTGGTTTGGGTACTTATTTTTTAAATTAAATTATAATTTTAGAGCTTAATGCTCCATGATATTAATTAATGAAACAATATTAATAATATTCAAACAATACGAGTTAGAAAAACTCAGAAAAAGATCAGGGTGCAGCCGAGAATTAAACTCCGGATCTCCCGTTTGCCTGACGGGTGCATTAACCAATTCCATCATCTCACCGCTTTCCTCTTGAAAGATTTTTTATCAAATACATATTTCCTGAAAATTATTAATACTGTTCATCTATCAAATTTATTCAAATATTACTGGCACATGTTTATGAAAAATAAAAAGGATGCTAATAGTTGAATTTTATATTTTTAGGAATGCTGATGTTTTACGATTTAACAGCAGGGAAATATTTGGAAAGCAACATACACACATCAAAAACTGTAGTTTTGAAGGCTTCCAAAGGATATGTAGTAAGTTTCATTATTTAAAAATTTCAATAAGTAGTAATTTACATGAGTTAAATAAAAATATGTCTTGTGGTTTCTAAAACCATCTGATGTCGACCTCCGTGGCCTCTTGGCACTGGATCCAGAGATCACAGGTTCTAAATCCGGTATAGGCAAATAAAACTTTGTATGATTTGTGAGTTAGGTATTTCACATAATATAGAATTTAAATAAAATAATATATACATTTTATGGTATATTTGCATTGTGTTCCAGAGTGAAACTTACTCAGTATTGCTCTGTGAGATTACTATTAAAATTGAATTATCGCTTAAAATGGCTTTAGCCATGTTTAATAATCAGCTTTACTTTAATTTTATTTTTACCCTCTCCCTCTTTATCCAGCCATCCATTCAACATTCTTTAAATGGGATGCCATAGTTCCACTGGCTCCAGGCAGTTTGAACACTTGTGCGGTATCACATTTTCAAAAACCTTCCTGTGTCGAAAACTTTAGTTCCAAGCAAATATTTGATTTCCGTTAGATAAAATTTTAAACATTTGTTAAATAATTTCAGTTCCCCGATGAAGAAGCAGACGGCTTCAACCAGGTGAAGTACGTCCCGGCCATCTACACGCACTGCTACGACATAACCGGTACTAGAATATTCACTGCCGGGGGCCCCCTACCAGCCACCCTTATCGGGAACTATGCCGGCCTATGGCAATAGTGCTGCACATAGTGTCCAATGAACTAAGACAATTATATCAGTGAATTATCTGTGAATAGTTTATCTTTTCCTTAAACATAATATTTAAAAAAGTGAAATGAAACAATTACTTTGTACAAGACCATGGAATTTATTAAAAAAATTATGACCAACTGGATTCGCTCACCCTAAGCTTCATCAGGAAACAAAATAAAACTGCCTGTTTAATTAGTAAAAATAAATTCCGTGGTCTTATACCAAGTTATTGTTTCATTTAATTTAATATGTCAAACCACAAAGTTATTGCTTTCTACGAAAATACAAAATGTTAGTATTTAATATATCGATATGAAAACAACAATCATATTGCCATAGGCATGTTTTATTTTTAATAATCTGAATGTATCATAGTGAAGAATGTTTTATACCAGCAAGTGAGATCTGATATTAAAATGAAGTCTTTGTACCAACGATCCTCAATACTAAACCATTGCCTATTTAAATGTATCATAGTTAGGGACCTCACTTCCATATAGCTGATTCCATATTCCTTGGTGAGGTGCAAAGCATCGAACATCATCTCATTTCGTAATTTGCTACCTCATATTGTACTTTTGTATGGGCAATCTCAACACCTTTTTATATAAATGCCTAGACACTAAACGCCAAGATAGCCGCCGATCATGTACAAACATGCAGGTCAATTTTTTACTCAGCTTATATTGTGTCTGAGAAGCTTCCTAGACAAGATATAAAGTTATATAACCGCTTTTCTTTAGAAAGTAATGCTAGTACGCAATCTATGTGCACAGCGGTTGGTCGTTAAGCGATGCTTGGTAGAGCAGTTGTTTTCCATCATGCTTTAGATTTTTAAATTTTATTTTTTAATGAACTTCAAAGATATCTATATAGGTATGTTACATTATTTAGAAATCATAGTTAAGTATCACCTGCAAATTTTTGTTTACAAAGTGGATGTTTAGTGATTTACTCCAGTTCTTATCTCTAATAACAAAGCAGCCAAATATGAAAAATCTGAAAAAGAATTACATATACATTGGCCAAATATTTTAAAACCAAATTTGAGAATTGCCGCCGGAGGCTCTATCAGTGTCTAGGGAATTATATGGGAAATTGTTGGCAATATGGTAATATAACTTTAAAGGAGGGGAAGGTTGGAGAAAAAAAATCTGGTCTCTAATTGGTTGGATAGTGTGATTGCATATATCTCAATAAATTACCATCCATAACTTACCTATTTTATTTTGAAATGATAATATTTTTGTAGAAAATCTAGATTGAAAATAATTATTGCTGTTAAAATTATATTATATATTTGCAAACGATGGCAATAATTAATAATGCGTAAGTGTAAATTTAAATACTTAATATTTGTGTTCCTAAAAAAACTATTTAAGCTCATTTTCAGTACAGGCGGCAACATTAATATTGGAAGTTGTCTGTTAACGTTTCTTAATTGGGTTTTGATGTTATTCATTTTCATCCACAATATCATCTTCTGTCTATTAAACTTATTTTATGTAATGTTAAGTATTGTTTAATATGGTCAGCAAAAGAATTTAATTTCTTGGGGTTAGTTGACATAATATATGGTGACAAGTCCCTTGATCCAAATTTTAAGCCCCAAATAATTTTGCAATCCACAGTGCCTGCCATATACATATTTCTAGTTAAAAAGAAACTAGTTAAAAACCATTGAGGTATAAGCATAGTAGATGAAGCATACAGACCGCGGTTTCAAAAAGTGTCCTGCTGCGGTGCAGAGAGTGGACTCTCCCATTCGACAGCACACGGCGCTTACGATCTTTACCAAATGACCAATTGTTCGGTTACAATACGTCACGCACCAACCAGAGTTTTGGCCTACCAATGCAGTGGGTCGAACGTAGAATGGAGCCACTTCCGAGTACATCACTTTGTATCTAATTATGCACATATATCTCAAAGACATATTTTAATGACTTAATCTGCAAACAAGGCAACTAACTCTACTTTTAATTGAATACATATAACCTTAGTACAATTTCACAAATAACCTATTTTTGTAAATATTAACACATGAATATTTGTTAAATATAGAGTTACATAGTTGGTTTGCAGATGAAGCTATCGATTTCTGGTCAGTTAAGTCCACTGCAGACTGATTTCTTTATTTGAAGGAAAATAACAATAGATCAAGAAATATTATTCTATGATTTTAACTTGATTGCTTTTAGGTTATCCTATTGCTATAAAATAAACCAAACAAATCCCTTTCGTAACTATTTAACTCTTCTCATCCTTGCATTTATGTAAATTGTTGAAATAATGTTATTGTTTATATAAATAAACAATATCTGGATATATATACATATATATACACGGTGTCCGGAAACTTGTGGTGCATGTGTGAAACTGGTGAATCTCCATGACAGGAGTCGATTTTGTGGTATAATTTTAATTTATTTAATTTTCCTTGTTCCCAAATGTGATGTTACTTTTATGACAGTTATAGGTTTTTAAAATGAAAATGATCCCACTGGTCTATGTTTCGAAACAATACCATGTTACCATATCACAGATACAAAAAAAATAATTCTTTACATTAAATTATCGCTAAAACAATCATAATGGTGAAAACCAGATCAAAGTCAGATTAACAAAGTAATTTGTATTTCAAGCATTAATTATTTCTTTAGTATTAACATTTATTCCATCTTTCTTTACATGCTTACGATTTTGATTCAGTTTGTATTACTCTAAAAATTAGCCAGTCAAATGAATAGTTGTAGACCGATCAGAAGGCTCGTTCATTATTACCAAATGTAAGATTAATTTTAAAATACAAAATTTTCTCTACAATCGTCAATTAAGATCAGATTCTATTAAAATCAAATAAGGTACTTTTAGTACTAACCTGGAATTTCATGAAGAAATGTCTCATCGCTTACGATCAGACATTTTAAATTTTATGTTAATGTTTCTAGGATAATAATATGTAATTTGATACAGGTTTAGCATTTAGAAAATTTTGTTAATTTTCATTATGTTATTCGCTGTATTTCTATGTAATCATTTTGATGTCTTATGTAACAAATGTGGTTCGAGGTGGAATACGTAGGCATCTTTACAAATAGAAATAAGATCACTAAGAATTTAGAAAATTCAAATATTCAATAAATTCCATATTGAAAGGTGTCATATATAAAGACATATCCTAATTTATTGTCTCAGGATATAAAACAAGGTCAAGTAATTAGACAGTCCACAATGCATTCATCAGGAATAAACAAGAAATATTTCATCACGGACTGACAGAAAATGAGAAGAAAATAAACAACCCAGAAAGAAAAGCGTTTTCCTGCATTCCATCTGTTCTTGTATCATAAGAGCAGAAACACTCATGTTTATTAGGGTTTTCCATGTGCTGCAGATGATCCCATTTTACTGCTGTACCACAAGTTTTCAGACACCGTGTATATAATATTTGTAAAAAAAAAAACGATGAAAAGCGATATTCAATAAGTCTTTAAATTCACTCGATTGTGGGGTGAATGAGCATTGTGTATATTTCATTTGCTTTTTTAAAGTGTATATTAAAATTTTGTTCAATTTTATATTTGATACCACGCAAGTGCAAGTTTTTTACTGTCGCTAATGAATGTTTGACTATGTTTTTTCATTGTGATAAATAATATTTGAGTAAATAAAGATGCTCATGTAAATAAATGTTATTTTCTTTTTCCTGAGTTCATATATACAGTAATTTAAGTTGTAAAATAAATTATTTCATAAATAAGTGGCAATAATTACTTTATTTTTAAATAAACAATAATTGACATTGCACAAAACAAATACCAGATAAAATTAAAAGTATCAAGGGGAATTAATAAATCCAAACAAAAAAATATTAATTATTAAAAAAATGTTAGTTATTCCTGTTTTCGTAAATATTTTTTCCACTTAATAGACTCTTCTTGAGGCAAAATCCAACCGGCTGGCATTCGCGATCCTTCAGCACCCATGCAAATAAATTGGTCCCATTGCCTCCTGAAATTATAGAAAATACATTTAGCATTAGTTATGTAATATGAAAATGTTTTCTGGAAAATAGGAGTCCTTCAGGACGGCCTCCATGGTCGAGTGGCAAGACGCTCGACTACGAATCTAAAGGACGCGGGTTCAAACCCGGATATAATATGTGTCATAACACATTTAATTAATATAAAAAGTATATTTGCGGCACGTTCCAGAGTGGTAGATACTCTGAGTAACGCCTTGGTGAAAGACCACAATTCAGAATCGAAACGTTGCTTGAAATGGCTTCAGCCGTGTTTGGTGACCAGATCTGAATAGCCAGGTACTTTAAACCTTCCTCTTCCCAATCTCCTTCCCCTTCCCACTACCTTCAGCCTCACAACATACCCTATTTGGGGATACCATAGTCTCACTGGCTCTGTTGGGAGCAGTTGAGACTCTAGTGCGGTATTCATTTAAAAAATATACACATAAAAAAGGAGCGAGAAATCTCTATAATTCACCAGAACTAAAATGGTTTACATACCGGACAAAAACAAAATGCTCCATGTTTCCTTTAAAATCTCTTTGGGGTATATCGTTCGGCCCAAACATTAGGCGAGTCCATAGTGGAATAGTTTCTTCTTCATTGTGTGAATCATTAGCTGCGTTATCTTCAATTATATTAATATTGTTTTGATCTTTCTGTAGCATGGTTCCCAAATTATTTTCTTCTTCCGTATATTTATCCATAGCAAACTTCCAAATGCACTGAAGTTTTTCTGAAAAGGTGGTAATCATTAGTGAACGATTTGGCACCATCATACTTGATTGATCTCTGTATCTTACTCAAAGGTTTCGTTGTGAGTCAGTCTTAGGCCAGGCACGCATGGGCGACTTTTGTCACGGCAACAGTTTCGTCACTGTCTTCCAATCGAGCACGCCCACGGTGAGTGACTGTCACCCGTCACCCTTTCATTCTGGCAATGGGTTTCGAATAGGCGGATGAGTCACAGAATGACATTTTGTCACCCGTCCGTGAGCGCCTATACAAAAGTACTCTCTACAGACACGGTGACAGTTTCGTCACTTAAAAGTCCCCAGCCAGTGGAACTAAAAAGTCACCCTAATGTCACGTTGCTGCGTGCGCGGACCTCCATACACTCCAATAGATTTGGAGATGGTGACGAAACTGTTGCCGTGACAAAAATCCCCCGTGCGCCTGGCCTTACTCAAAGGTTACTTTGGGAATTTAGTCCTCATTCTTGGAATGAACTGTCATTGATCTAAGATGTGTAACTGGCATTGCATATTTGAAAATAATAGAGCCATTGAGGTAATTTTATTTTAAACATCTTCGCATAGAATTGTAAAATGGGGTTCTGATAAAAAAACTTTAACCCGTTAGAATTAATGTTTTCTGCGAGAACTGTTTAGTAATTACAAAACTACATTTATAGATGGAAAGTAAATTTATGTTTACCAATACATGTTGAGAATTTTTCACTATCTGCCAAGCTCAGTTTTTCACCTCGACCGAGGGCAGATTTTTGTCTCGCCTCTCTTAGTTTTTTCAGGGCATCGAACAGAGCTAAACATCTCTTTGAATCCGCATTTCTCTTGGTGACATCTCTTAACACATTGTCAGTTATAATTCTTGTTTCTTCATTCTGAAATTAAAAAATATGAATTTGTAACTTTGGACAGCTTTTAAGCATTATCTTTTATGAGAATTAGATGAATACATTGGCTAGCAACAACATTTTCTACAACTTCCTAAAACGAAAAATTTGTCTAGAGTTTACTATTTTAGGAAGTAGATGAGGTTATGTTGACATACCTTTTTTTTGTTATCATTCTCTTCTTTCATTTTGCTAAGCCATTGGTTTATTTCACTAGTCCTCTTACTTCTCGCAAGGTCTTCTTCAATCTTTTGTGATTTTAGTTTATCTTTCCAACGCTTCAATCTCGCACGTTTGCTTAGTCTCTTTGCCAATTTCTTGTTCAGCAACTCACGGGTTCCTTCCTTTTTCCAAGAATCCATTTGATTCAATTCATCTTTCCATTTATTCACTAATGCAATCTTTTCCCCCCACTCCTCACTCGATAACACTGAAACATTTTCCTTCAAATCTTGCTGCAACTTTTTGATGTCTGTACAGAGTTTCAGTACATTGGATAGAGAAGCTCTCAATTCAGGTATAGAAGGACTTTTATTACTAATTTTCTTGTCCTTACCTTTAGCCTGTGTTTGAGCAAACCATTTTTTAATGAAATACTGGTCATTTTCTTTTATCTGAGCCAACCAACGGGGAACAATTTTATCTTCAACATATGTATTTTGTGGCTGGTTGTTAAACCAAGCACAATGGAATTCTTCATAGTGGAATGACATCTTGTATTTTTTTTTAATTATAAGTCTTCACAATTTTTTTGATAATTAACACAAATTATATTAAAACTAAAGCAATGTCTGTTAATTTAAATGTTATTTAAAATATTAAAGCACAATAATTCAAACTTAAAAGCTTGAAACATTCACACAGCGGTGTCCTGACATCACGCAGTTGGGTCATCAGGCAACTCTTTTTCTGCATCAACTAGAACTTGAAGTGCCGTGATGTAATCTTCAGTCTTCTTCAGGTCTTGTTCGGAATCCAGAATTGATTTCAACTCCCCGTGGGCTTTTAATAACCTTAAAAAATAAAGACAAAATTTGACACACCATGCAAACAAAATTACATACGATCAGCAGGGAATATGCGTTTATCATCAGATTAAACTATCAGGTAAATGCGCATCTTTATAAATTTTTTTAATTCAAATTATTACTCGAAATTCTATTGTTGCGAATTCCTGAAACTTATTAGGATCATGTTCCTAAGAAGCAACAAACTCAGCAATTATTTTTTTTTAAATCGAAACACCAATTTTATAAATATATAATTTTTTTTATTTCTACGGCCACCGGTGACCCCCACTGCGGGTAGAAAAATCTGTGAGACTTATTATCAGATAACAAAGGGAATATTAACTGCCAGAAAAATCTAGTGGTTTGCTAAAAAAATTGGATCATATGTGCCCTTATAATGTATATGTTATCTTATCTTTGAACGAAAAACGAGCTTTGATATTTTTTTCAACCAATCTAATATTTGTCGAAGCCAAACAATTTATTAGTCATAAATAATATTAGATTATGGCCTCGTTCAGTAGAAAATACAAAATAAATCCCTCTAATTTAGGGGAGATTCCATTATATTTGGGAGTGATGGTGAGGATACAATATTATATCGAATAAAGTTCTATAAGGAATCTCTAAAATAATTAACCATCTGGTAACTCACCTTCGAACACAATCTGGCACCATCATAAGGGCTTCTTGCAAGACTTCTTCCTGTTTCCTTATATCATATTCGTCCTTTCCATCATCTTTAAACTTCTGAATCCTAGTTTTCTGCTGTTCTGCTTCCTTTTCATAAACGGTTTTTTCTTTCGCTAGTCGTTTTACAACACCGGTTTTTATTTTTATCTGACGTATGCGAGGATCTGCCATTATCAAAAGTGAGTTTTTAAAATAAAAATAGTCTATTTAGAAATTTAAAGATAAGACGAACTTAACACTACGTAAAATAATGATTTTAAATCACAAAATAATTATCTTCCTTCATACAATGAAAATAATTCGCACCATGCGTCATGCATCAAAAGAAGCTTAGATATCGATAGAAATAGAATGGGATTTGGTTAGACCCTTGGACGTTTTGTTTTGATGACAGTTTAGTTTTGTATAAGTATAAATGTACAGTGGCGATAAGCACAATCAAGAAAAACATTCCGGAATGATCGATCATTTACCATGTCGTCGCTGGAAATGCAAAAGGGCAAGTGACGAAGTGACACTTTGGTAAAAAAAATAGTTACATTTATGGAGTTTTGATCAGTTCTTTTTTCAGCATCAAATGCTCTGACTCTTGTTCGATTCTGAAGACTTTAGTGGCGCTTCAGCCATCTAAAATATATTTTTTCGTAAGAAGCAATCACATGGTGGTTGGACATTGCACATATAATAACTAAAGAAAAAATACAGAGTTAACAGGTATACTCGTGTATAGGTACAAAAAATAATGATAGAGTGAGACAGTATATAATACAAAGCAGGAAGAGAGAGAAAGAGAGCATATATTAGAGGGAGGCAACAATTGAAAGTGCTTAATATGTATTATAAAGAATTGGTAAACAAGTGTACATAATAGAAAGATAATGATGTAATGTTAGGGGCAGACAAAAATCCTATGTTGAATTTATATATGAAAAAGAGATATTACATTGTTATTGGAAAATAAGCTACTTGGAAACATATTAATAATTAAATGGGTGAATTATGGAATAAAACAGAGTGATTCGTAGCATCAAATGAGGGCGAAGTTGACAATTGATGGGATTAAGGTAGATTTACAGGAAACATTTAAAATAGGGCTATAGGATAATTTTTTTTGATCATTAAGTAGGTAAAGTGATAAATTTGATTTTAAAGATTTCCTAATTTCGAGTACTTCTAAATTGTCTAATCTAATGCCTATCCCGTTTTTATGTAAGACTAATTCCTGTAGTTTTTTATAATATTTTAATAATAATATTTTTTATTAAATTTCTTATACATGACAAACTTTTTAGAATTTAATGCATATAAGAAATAAATTAAAATTTTTACAAAATAATTACAAATTATAGTACAAATAAAATTTCAAAAAAATTAAATTTCAGGCAGTGGTGATTATCAGGTCAATGAGGAGAAACTCTTTCAAGAATCAATAGGATTTCACTTCTGAATCTCTCCTCACTGACATGAAATAAGTCGATATCGGAAGAGATTTTGTTCAGGAGCAAAATACTTCTCCCCACCGGCAGAACCATTGGCAGGTTGGTCCTACAGGCAGGAAGATATAATAATCTATGAAGACATTTTATAGTAGTGTGATATTACAACTTATTGAACCTGTTAGAATTTTTTGTAATACATAGTAGAGACAAGATAAGAAAAAAACGATATTTCACATTGTTCACACTCCCGTTCCGAACAGGGGTTTTAATTTTAACTGAAAGAGAGTTTTTTGCGATATCTTAAATAAAAAAAACTGAAATAATAAAAAAATATTGTTTTTATTACCATAAACAAATAACTTTGGATTAGGTCATGAAAACGTTTTTATAAGCAAGATCAAATATGAGATAACTACGTCACCCCCCCCCCTTTGGATCGTACATTTATTTTTTACTACCGGGTATGGGGGTATGGGAAGGTTAAAAAAACACTAAAAAAGTTTTTTGGATCTATTTCCAAAAATTACCGGTTCCTGAGAAAAATAATATCGGTAGCTCCAGTGACTGCAAAGTCATCGGGACAGAAATATCAACAATCTCTACTGTTTCGTAGGGATGGTGATATCGGAAATTAGGTGTCACTGCGGCTCCAGCTATCAGTGAGCGGTCCCAGAAAAGTCCCACGAAGAAGATTTTAGTCATGATTATATTTTCAAGAAAGGATTCCTATGATTGTTTCATTTACTTGGGGGTGAGAGTTGCTAGTGATACTTTGCGATTTAATGGAAATAACTGGAACCGGTTTCTGGCAAACAAAAAAATCAGGAACTGTGGAACCGGCTCCTCGTTTCTCGCCAAGTACTGGTTTGAAAAGAATTTCTCACCACAAAGAACCGCAAACGCACCCTTTCGGCAAAAAGCATCAAATGTATAATGGCCATTTTTATTTGCGAAAAATAGGAACCGATTACCAAAACAATCGGTTCCTCGCAGAAATAATATCGATGGTTCCAGTGACCGGCTTGGAACCGGTTCTTTGTAATCGAGACGAGAATATCGAACATCTCTACTGTCTAGTCAACTGTCAAAAATAACGTGCCTCTGAATCTACGTATTGTGAAAAACACAATAATATTTCTTTACGAAAATCGGCTCTTTAGCTTTTAGGATGAAAAATCTAAAGCTGTTATGCCACAAATGGCATAAATATGTTAATCTCGATACGGTTCGCGTTATTATACCCATTTGCGATAGCTCTAATGAAATAATCGTCTCTGATAATTTGAAAGTATTTAAAATTGACATCGTCACAGAAGAATTTCATTTGTTGTTTGACTTGGAAAATGAGATTCCTTTACCCGATGCGCATATTGTTAGCATCGTGTTCTTTTCTATTGAACGGATTCTTTTATGTGCGGTTAACACAGGCGAAGTTATAAGACTCGACATGGATTCGTTGCTGGTTGATGCGGCTGGCAGCTTTGAAATGGGCATAAAGGTTGGTTATTTTCTTTAAACTACTTGGGTACTTGTTATGCTGAAGAATTTACCTATGGTGTCAATGTTCCGCCTTGATTAGAAGGAGGTTCAGATACTTGGGAAGACATGATGTGGAACCAGGAGACATAGCCACCCAATGACAATCCTGGTGAATATTATGACTTGAGCTAAATTTCAGCCTAATCTGAAACAGCCCATAACAAAGGCAGGCTAATTCCATGTGCTTGAATACAAAGAATCCTACTTTAGTTGGCACTGCCAGTTGGTACTACCAATTCACATAAATTTAATGTTTAACTTCTTTCCTTTACAGGCGATGCAAGTCAGTCCAGACAATGAGCAACTGGTATTTGTTACGGGGGACAATAAAGTCACCCTCACAGACTGTAGGTTGGAAGTTATAAATACAGTTTCTCTCAACGCTGACGCTTTTGGAGATAGTGAATTTATGACGATTGGTTGGGGTAAAAAGGAAACTCAATTTCACGGCTCGGAAGGAAAAGAAGCGGCCACACAGAAGACAGTTGTTGAAGAATCTGGTAAACAAAGTTCTGCCTAAGAAAATGTACTACTTTTACTCTATATCATTCACAAGAGAATGCACTTCGCCTGTCCTAACATTTGATTTAATATTTTTGTGGAAAAGTTGTTTTATTACATTTGGCATTATATGTCGATAGCCATTGAAAAAATTATTCATTATTATGTTCGATTTAGATTCGAAAATAATACATTCTCTCTTACACTGAATATATTTTTTTCGATTTTCAACACAAACAATAAAATATTTAAATCTATGTTAAAATATGCCACTAAATGCTATCATATCATTCTGATAAAAGCTTTTAATTTTGGGCAGTTGATTTAAAACACTATTTTTCTGCTTTATTTTGTGTTTTAGCTCTAGACTGACTTGTCATTGATTTAAATTGTAAAAAAATATTTTGCATTAGAATTTTTAATAAACAAATCCATTTGTTATCTTTTTAAGGTGATGACATTAAAAAGGATGGTGTTCTCGTAACATGGCGAGGGGATGGGGCCATGTTTGCTGTTGGCTTCTGCATAAACAGTGTCTACACATTTAAGGTGTTCGACCGAGAAGTAGTTTTAAAGTTTACCAGTGAGAAACAACCTGGTATTGAGTGCAATTTTGCTTGGAAGCCTTCTGGCAATTTGATAGCTACAACCCAACAATTTCCAAACAAATATGTGGTTGTTTTCTTTGAAAAGAATGGACTGAAACATGGAGACTTTGTTTTACCGTTCATGAAGTCTGATGTCTCTGTAAAGAAGTTATCTTGGAGTGCTGATTCAGAAGTTCTCAGTGTTTGGTGTGAGGAGATTGTGTCTCGGCAATCATTTCTATTGAATTATACGGTCAACAACTACCATTGGTATCTGAAGCAGTCACTTGTGTTCCCCGCTGATTGCAGCATATCGGCTATGGCGTGGGATGATAGCAATTCCAATGGAAATGGAAAGCTTCTGCATATTTTCCTCAATGGTGGAATCTACTCTCAATATAATTGGGTATGGTGTACAAATATAAGCACTGGCAAAACTGAAAAAGATAATGCTCTAGTTGGTGTTGTTGATGGAAAGAATATTCTTTTGACTTCGTTTAGAAAAGCCGTTGTACCACCTCCAATGGCAGCATTTACTCTGAATTGTAATAAAAATGTAAATCAGATCATTTTTGGACCAAATTCAGTCATTGATAATCCTTCAATGGAAATAATTGATTCTAACAGCTTTATCGCATTGCTGGATGATGGCTCATTCAATTTATATTTTGCAGAAACTGAATCGTGCTCTGGTTTTAAGCTCTTAGGTTCTGCATCTTTAAAGGAGAATATTCAAACCCCATGCACATTAAGTCACTTCCTTTGGCTTGCTAATAATACCATTATGTGTATTTCTTCTAATGGTTCAAATTCAGATTTACTTCTTCTGAAAATTTCTTGCAATGATAAATTTGGTATAAACCTTGTCAGTACTGTTCTAATAGCTGATCGAATTGTGGGGTTAAGCCGTATTACAAATACGAAAGCAATGTTACAAACCTCTTCTGGAAAGCTGTTCACATTCTCCGAGGCTAATGGATTGGTAGAATATGATTTTTCGTTTCCTGAATGCTGCTACCAATTTGAGGTGTGTAGTTTGCCAGGCGAGAGTTCAACTGTGTTTTTATTTGGAATGACACATCGCCATAGATTTTACATTAACGATAAAGAAGTGGCCAACAATGTGAATTCTTTCTTTGTACATTCTGATTTCCTTCTGCTGACAACCCTGCAACATCAACTATTGTGCTGTCCCTTATCAAAAGATATGAACATCCAACATGTTGGGAGTCATTTTGAAAATAGAGGAGTGAATAATGTAAACGCGACAGTGTCGCAGAGGAAACTAGAAAGGGGTTCGGAATTAGTTACAGCAGTTGCTTGTGACACCAGGACTGTAATGCAACTTCCCCGGGGAAATATTGAGGCTATACAGCCACGTGCCTTGTCACTCAAATTGATTGGAAATTTTCTCGATAAATGTGAATACATTAAGGCTTTTGATTTAATGAGAAAACAAAGAATAAATTTGAATTTAATTCACGATCATGATCCTGTGAAATTCACAGAGAATATTGCCATGTTTATAACTGCAATAGATAATGTTTCATGGCTGAGCTTATTTATAACAGATCTAGAAGATGTCGACGTGACACAAACAATGTACGCAAGTTCGTACAACCGCCCTAAAAGTAATGACAATGGAGCTGTTCATGGAAAAATATCATTAATCTGCGCAACCTTGATGAGATATCTACAACAAGATAACAAAAGAAATAAAAATGCCATCCCAATACTAACGGCCCGTGTCAAAGCAAATACACGTCTCAATCTAGAAGGTGCACTGGTGATGATAAGATTTATTCAGCTTCAGCCCGGAAACGGAGATGACGAGACTCTAGTTAGCGCAGACGAGGCTATGAAGTATTTACTACTGCTGGTGGATGTCAACAGTTTGTACGATATCGCTTTAGGACTGTATGACTTTGATCTCGTTATGTTTGTGGCCAACAAGTCTCAGAAGGATCCCAAGGAATATGTGCCATACTTAAATGAGCTGAAAAAGATGGACCCTGATTATCGGAAGTACACCATTAATAAGCATTTAAAGCGTTATCATAGAGCATTGGAGTTTTTGGTAAATTATGTTTGCAATCTTGAATTAGAACCTGACGTTGAAAAGGGAAATGAACTCATGTCATTCATAAAGCAGCACAGTTTGCATAAGGACGCTTTGTACATGTTCGGTCCGGAAGAACATGCCTTGTTCCAGCAATGTGCAGAAGACTTTGCCGACTATTTAATGGCGAGGAGAAAGTATTCCGAGGCTGGAATTATGTATAAAAGAGGTGGTCACTTCCAGAAAGCTGTGGATGCCTTCACTGAGGCTGCTGATTGGCAAGCAGTCATGAATTTAGTTGAGGACTTGAATCCTTCTAATGAGGAGTTAAAAGAATTGAAAAGGTAAATATGTCCTTATTTACCATTGCTTTAATTTGCGTGAGTTATCAATTAATTTTCCACCACCCTTTTTCCTTAATTGAAGGGTTGAGTCGCATAGCTTTGACAAGGCACTCGCGATCTCTGTTACATTTTGTCATCAGAAGGAAGGTACCAACAATATTACGTATCTTAGAATGCTAGCGTATTTGTGCCAACTACTCGCAAAGTAATTACCAAAATGATATTCCGGAATCTTTTTTAATGTGCTTTTTAAAACTTCACCACCACATATTGGAAGGAAGCTTAAAAACTATCAGTTTTGGCCTGAATTTAATTAAATTATGATTTCAATTTGTTATTTTTTCAGTAAGCTTATGGAAAAATTGAAAGAGAACAAAAGGTATTCTGATGCTTTAGAATTGCTATCGTATTCTAATGATGCTACACCTGAAGAATTGCTCTCATGTGCTCTAGAGGGACAAATGTACAGAAAAGCACTGAACATCTGTAAACGATTTAGGAGAACTGATTTAATAGGTAAGAGATCTTTTTTGTATGGGAAATAAATGAATTTTTCTGGTTTTGTAATTCCCACATTTTTGAATAAAATTTTATGTCAGTTAAGTTGAGCTGCACGTCGACCCTTTAAGGGTTCTCTTCCCTCATTCTGCAGGTCATTATGATGACCAAAACTTAAGGAATTTCACCTTCAATCGAGTAAAAAGTCTCAAATAAAAGTCAACTTTGACCTACTAAGTTATCAACACAATAGTAATAATAAAGTGAATATGGTTAGGATTATGTATTGGAATTTTTTTTGCTTTAACCTTGTAATTAATAAACTAGTAACCTCAACGGAATTAGTTTTTTTTAACTCCTTGGGAATAGTATACCAAGAAATGTATTTTTTTTGTACTATAATTAACATTTTAATAAAAAAAAACTAACTTTATAATTCTAAGGCATACTTTTTTTTTACAGAGGGTAAACTTCTGGATGCTTTAATGGAACAATACACCATACTGATGTCTACCATCCGGGATAAAGAAGAACAATTCCTCCAACAGAGAGTCAGATTACAAGTTGTCAGAAAAATCAAAGCGGAAATTCTCGAGACTGGCGAAGACCTTCATGAAGATTGTGATTTATTCTCTGATACAAGCAGTGTTGCACACTCCAGCACCTCGAGATCCTCCAGGTAAATTTTATGTCATGTTTCAGGGTGGTACCGCAATACACCAGGGGGTGATTCATGAAAATCTAAGGAAAAATGTTTATTTTTATTTTTATTATGGCCCGAATAAAGAAGTCATGATGATATGTTTTGTATTTGCTTACGATAATGTGTAACCGATCCTTCATAGTAAATATTTTACCGCCTACTACAGGCGGTAATCTATCGCTACTGGCTTGCTAAGTGCGAAATCTGTTTGACAGACCGTAACCTAACGACTGATTGGCTATGCATATACCTTTGCGAATGAGCAGGTACCTGTTCCAATCAAACATTAGTGATGTCGTGATAAACGATAGATCAGGCAGGCATGGCATTTTTCTAACAATGAAGAAAACGTAGACAGTACCTACCGATCACCTTTACGAAAATTAAGCGAATATTGACATACCTTACATCCAAGTTTATAAATGTTCCTTGGATTTTTTAATGAGTTGGGTATAAATTTTAGGGGCAGCATGCGGTCAAGCAAAAATAGACGTAAGCATCAACGCAAGCTGGTGTCATTGAAGGAAGGCTCGCGGTACGAAGACATCGCCTTGGTTCGTTCTCTCCACTCTCTCGCCACCACAACATTTGCTCTGCGGCGCGACGTGTCCGAAATCAACTTCGTCTTTCAATGGCTGGAGAAAGATGGAAAAGTTGAAGATTTACAGGTTGGTGTAAACATTATTTTTAGGTTAAAAAATCAAGTTTGAAAAATAGAACTTTTTTTTCTTTCTTACCTATGAGATTGAAACCCTTCACAGTCTACTCATAAACGGCATCGTTCAATAACTTTGAGATTTTTTTTAACTCACCTATGAGTATGAGACCCTTCTCAATCTCTTCGTAGATGGCATCGCTCAATAGCTTTAAAGGTCAAACCGCACTAGTGCGTCAGCGGCGCTGCACTGCACGGCGCGTCGCTTCACCACGAAATATGTTTTCACTGTTTTGTATGAAGTAAACTGCACCAGAGCGGCGGTGCAATGCGCGGCACGGCGCGATGTGGCAGAGTTGCCCCCGGGAGAATATTTTGACGCGCAGCGACGCGACGTGCAGTACCGCTGCTGCTAGTGCGGTATAGTGCGCTACACTTCACTGTGTGTCAGATACCACCGCCAGTCCGCTTTCGGTGTGTTGTGCATGGTTTTTGTTATACGCCAACAGGACTAATACGAGTGAGAGACAAAGAAATGGACGCTGCGCTCGAAGAGAAATTTATCGAATTGGTCAGCCATTACAGAGAGCTGTACGACCTTAGCAATAAGCATTACATGAACCAACTTAGAAAAAATAATATTTGGAATGACATTAGCGCTGAATTGGGTGTGACACAGTAAAAAAACTAGGTTTTTAGTAGAATAAATAGTTGAATGATTTTGGAAACAATTTTTATTTATTAGGTATCTATTCTTATTGCCTTCGACAACCTTTTCTGATAACATCCCTTTGCCATGGCAGAGATACTTGTGACGAACAAAAATAATCCTTGAATCGGTCGTCATATTGTTATATAAGTTGTCCATATTGTTCAACACTTAGAAAGCAAATGATCGATATAATGACGCGTACTGCCGTGCTACTGCAGTTGTAGTGCGGTTAGTCAGAGAAGTGACGCGTAACGTTGCTGACGCAGCGACGCGCTAGTGCGGTTTGACCTTAAGGGAAATGTGGAACTTACCAATGAGTATGAGATCCTTCCCAATCTCTTCATAGATGGCATCGCTCAATAGCTTTAAGGGAAATGTGGAACTTACCAATGAGTATGAGACCCTTCTCAATCTCTTCATAGATGGCATCGCTCAATAGCTTTAAGGGAAATGTGGAACTTACCAATGAGGATGAGATCCTTCTCAATCTCTTTGTAGATGGCATTGAGCTGGTCATCCCGAGCGTGTATGTTAAGAGCAGCCTGCTGGTGCTTTGAGTCGGAGAAGTAGGGTTTAAGCTCAGCAATAATATACAAGAGAGAGCGCTGCTGTAGTCAGTTTTGATGAGTTTTGCCAGATTCGGTTAGACCTGGGCGTGGCTAGGACTAGGGTATTTATACATCCATTCATAGCACATGTCGACATAATGTTTTTGTTTATTCGTATAACCACTTTTTCACAGTATTGTTTTAAACAAAAATATAGCATATAACCTAAAAAACTGTTGACTTGTGTCCATTTATGTCGCACATCAAAAAGTGTGGGCGGAGTCAACGAAGACGCGGGACACGAAGAACATCCTTACAATACTTTAAAGCGGTGTGATAATTTGGGAAATGTGTACGACGTAAAAACCCAGAAAAAGTGATTTATCCCAAATTTGTATAGGTTGGGTAAAAAGAATTAGCTCTCTCTCCATATATTGTTACTCCAAGGGTTTAAGGTACTTCTCAACCTTCCTCTTCCCGTCTCCTTCCCCCTCCCCAGTTCCTTCAGTCTCACAACATACCCCAATTGCAGATGTCATTGGCCCACTGGCTCCAGACAGTTGGGACTCTTGTGTGGTATTCACATTAAAAACAATAATTTTGTATTTTCTTTACAGACTCGCCTTGAATGTACGCTTGAAGACATGAAATTGAGTTTCCCACAAATATGGCTGCCAGAACTGTCAAGTATTTCTGCAGTTTCAGCAAACGAGAGCTCTAATAAGGCTGATGAGAACCAAGATACCACTGATGAAATAGATTCACAGTTAACATTAGGTTTGTTATGTTTTCTCCTTCTTTAGCCATAGCTTACGATATATATCAAACGGCCTCCGTGGTCGAGTGGTAAGAGGGTCGACTATGAATCCAGAAGTCGCGGGTTCAAACCCGGCATGCGTAAATACATTTAATTCAATTAATATAACTTGGGAGTCTTGTGCGGTTTAAAAAAAAAAAAATTGTTGTGAATACCGCACAAGAGTCCCAACTGCTCCCAACCGTCTGGAGCCAGTGAGACTATGGCATCCTTAATTGGGGTATGTTGAGAGGCTGAAGGTAGTGGGGAGGGGAAGGAGATGGAGAACAGGAAAGTTGGGAACTACCTGGCTATTCAGATCTGGTCACCAAACACAGCTGAAGCCATTTTTAAGCAACATTTCGATTCTGAATGGTGGTCTTTCACCAGTGCGATACTTAGAGTATCTACCACTTTGAATGTGCGGCAAATATAGTTTATATTATATGAATTAAATGTGTTATGGCACATATTAATTAAATAAAAGTTATTTGCGCACGCTGGATTTGAACCCGTGACCTTTAGATTCGTAGTCGAGCGTCTTACCACTCGACCATGGAGGCCGACAATTATAAAATTAAATAGTATTTCATGCGTTTCTAATTTCAAATGTAAAGACGTATATTGTTTTCATAAAAAATTATATTTCCTAAAAAGGTAATATAAATTTTGATAGGAAACGGTTATAGGATAAATGTACATCATACTGTCTTGAATCAAAAAAGATATTTGAAAATGATGAATTATTTTTTTATTAATTTTCAACAGCAAAAATTTCATAAAAAGGTTAAAAACTTACGACAAATATACTACTCTCAAATACTCATTATTATTAAAATATTTTTTCTCCCTTTTTTCAGAGGCTCACATAAGAATAGCTCCAGTTATTCAAGAAATCAAGTGGACAGTAGAGTTGTTTTAGTAAAAATACTTTCCATATTGGATTTTTATTTTTTTCACTGGAAGCAAACACTTTGTGGTTAGACATAGTAATTTAAATTAAAATATATTTTGTATAACACCACTTAATTGAATATATTATCGTCAACTAGCTTCGGTTTAGCCTGAACCTTCATGAGGACTGTATAAATATATACTAATTAAATAACAATTAAACAAGGTATGGAAAATATAATAGAGATAATAGAAAGTGAGTGGAAGAAGAAGTCGAGGGCGCCCGAGAAAGACATGGCACGTTCAAGTAAATCAAATATGTACTTGAATCGGGTCATGTGAAGAGTCAGAATAACAGAAGAGTATGTATGAGACAATGTATGAATGTAAATGAAGCAAGGAGTGTATGCCAAGACAGTTGTATTGCGGTCCATCCTCTCTGCCTACCCCTGCGGTGATGGTTAGTTAGTTTTTGTTTAATTCTTTTATTTAATTAGTACATATATATATATTCAAACAGTCCTTATGAAGGTTCAGGCTGAATCGAAACTAATTGACGATAATATATTCAATAAAGTGGTGTTATTCAAAATATATTTTTATTTTAGATTATTTTATTTATGTTTTTAAGTATACTTCTCATTATTACTCGAATGTCCATGTGTGTATGATATATATTTGAATGCAAGTTAAATCATTATAATACTATTGGGCTATTTCACCACCTCTCAATAAACTACTATTCATTTGTTAACTCTAATCATCGGAATATTCGTTAGTTGTCTCTTTCCGCAAGATTGGCTGGCAACGTCGCTTTTTTCAAACCTTATCCCGTCTGCTGTCACGTCTGTCAATACAATGCCGTTATTTCTAACATAAACTAACTTTCACAACACAACATTCGCGCGCGAAGCTCATTACATCCCTGTCACCAAATAGTTAAACGCGTCTCTATATTTAAATAAAACATATTTCTATTTTATAACTTTATTATTAAATTATATTAGTGAAGTGCATTGGGGAGTGTCTATTATTGCTTGGTGAAGGTTGATAGTTTGTAAGCATGAACATGTTGTATGTGGGTATATTGTACTGCCAAAGATTGTTGTTATTTCATAGTATATTCCGTGATACATTGTGAAGGCGTATATTAGAATTACATACCGTGTGCTTCTTGGAGAGATTTTATCCTTGATTTTGTATCTCCTTTACGGCATTTTTGTCAAGCGAAATCTTGACCTAAACTCAATGTCATCTAAGACGTATAAAAATTGACTCTTGGTTTGAAAACACAGCGGTCTACGTCTTTCCGCCATGTCTTGTTCGTCTAAGATATTTAAATCTTCAACCACTTCCATAATTACAGTAAAAAATCAACTTCAACAGAAAACTCGCCTACTGTCAGCTGTCAAAACAGTACGCCACCATTTTAAATCAGAAGGTAGATACTAACTTGTGCACTTTACGTTGACAGCTTCTTGAGAAGTGGTGAAATAGCCCCTGAATAATACAATAAAGTTATAAAATAGAAATATGTTTTATTTAAATATGGAGACGCGTTTAACTATTTGGTGAGAGGGATGTAATGAGCTTCGCGCGCGAATGTTGTGTTGTGAAAGTTAGTTTATGTTAGAAATAACGGCATTGTATTGACAGACGTGACAGCAGACGGGATAAGGTTTGAAAAAAAGCGACGTTGCCAGCCAAACTTTAGGAAAGAGACAACTAACGAATATTCCGATGATTAGAGTTAACAAATGAATAGTAGTTTATTGAGAGGTGGTGAAATAGCCCCTAAGTCTATATAAATATAATTTATTTTATAAATAATTACATTCAATATTATTTGAGACTGTTTCTTTTTATCCCTTACTTTACTACAACATATTTGAATATATTGCTTTCGTAGTGAGTTATTTTAGAGAAAATTACTTTGTAGTTTAAATTTTCATTAACCTCTAGAAAACGGGCAGTATTTCAAAAATATCCTGATGCCATTAGTATAAATTAACCAGATAAGCTTCCTTTTTTTTTTACTTATTAATTTTCTTGGAGAATATCGAAATATGTATGTACAGAAAAATATTCTAAATCCTAATTTCACACATTGCAGTGAGCCAAAAGATAACCATCATTCTCCGGACTGCTATTGTAACCAGCCAAAGTCTAGGGCAGGGATGTAAAACCAATAACATGCGGTAAAGCTCGAATTTGATTTAAAACATAGTACAACTAAAAATACTTTGCCCAGTCCTCTTGCAATTCTTATCTGCCACCACAGTCCCCGTGCAATCTTTCACTGCCACCATAGTCTTATAAAATTAATTCAAGACCGGTGGGCGAAATTCTTAAGTGGTATGTACGAGGCCTGTTCAAAAGAAAAGATGAATTTAGAATTTTCGCGGGCTGTGTACATTCGATTATCGTTTTTTGTTTTGTTGTTATGTTTATCATATGTTAGAATTCTCAGCCATTTTGGATTAGTGGTTTGTTTTTGACAACTGGAAAGGTTAGTCACGTTTTTGTGTGTTCTTCGATTTTTTACTTTTGAAAAAAATGGATCAAAGAATATGAGGCCTGTAGAAACAAACACGGCTAAGTCCATTGACTACAGTTTTCGAGGAAGAACAAAAAACGTTTAATTTAAAAATTACTTGTGATACTGTCACTAAAATAAATTCGACAAATAGTACTTACTAAAAACATTAATTTTCTTCTTGATACATTAGTTTAACTGGTGCGAAACAAAAAATATATTTAAATTATTGGTGGACTTTGCCGTGTTTGTTGTTCACATTTGACAACTGCCGCTTTTGTTTTCAACACAACTGGACTTTGCCAGTTTTGAAATGGACACGTTTTTTCACAAGGTTGCAGTCAAAGTCAGTAAAAAAATAGTTTTACATTTAAAAAAGTATTTATTTTGATGGAAATACAAAACAATAATATCTTACAAAATATTTTGAAAAAGTTTGTAAGTTATGGTGACTTAATTAATAATTAAAAAAAATTAAAAATAAAAAATCGAAAGAAAAAATTAGAAAAGAATAATAACTATTATTCTGATTTTTTTTTAATATAAATTTGTTTTAAAGATTTAATAAGATATGAATGCGGAATAATATTCAAGAGCAGGAAGATTTCTCCAGTTATCACCGAAATGCTTGGTCTAAAGATAGTTGACATCTCTTACTTTTAACGATTTCAAAACAACTTTTCCGGGTTCTATGTTGCTTGGAATTATCATTGATTCATTTTTGTTTTTCACACAGCATGATTTCTACAATATTAATGACATAACAATAACTACTAATAAAGTAATCATATTATTCAATAAAACTCTAAATCGTAAGTAAAAACTAATTTATTTTACCACTATGCTGTTTAGTAAGTAAAAAAATTATGTCCATAAAAAATAACAGGAAACAAAAGTTCATTATGCACGTCAGCGGATATTTTCGGTAATTTGCGAAATTGTCAATATCTCAACTTTTACAAAAACAATGTTTTACAACAAACCGCCATCTTGAAAACAGCTATTTACAACGCTCCTATTGGTCCGTTTGAAAACTGCCGTCTTTGATTTGGAAAGAAGTGGACTTTGCCGAGTTTGTTATGGAACTCAATTTTAATCCGTAAAAATAAATGGTTTAGAGCCGTGTTTGTTAGGAAAGCAACATTGCATCATGAAGCATTTTTTTTACTCTTTCGAACCTCATATTTAACTCATTTTCCATTATTGGTGGACTTTGCCGTGTTTGTTTCTACAAGCCTCATATGTATTAAATTTTGCGTTAAAAATGGTAAAGTGCTCCAACGCACTTAAAATGTTGACTGTGGCATTCGGCGAGTCTACTTTGTCTCAAAAAAGTGTTTATAAGTGGTACAAGCGCTTAACAGAAGGCCGAGAAGATTTTAATGACGATGAGCGTCCTGGAGTTGTGGAAATACAAATCATAGATTTTATTCTTTGATCCATTTTTTTCAAAAGTAAAAAATCGAAGAACACACAAAAACGTGACTAACCTTTCCAGTTGTCAAAAACAAACCACTAATCCAAAATGGCTGATAATGCTAACATATGATAAACATATGTGTACCAACATAACAACAAAAAAAACGATAGTCGAATGTACACAGCCCGCGAAAATTCAAAATTCACCTTTTCTTTTGAACAGGCCATGTATATTCAGTAATGAACTCTTTACAATAGTATTTATCAATAGTGTAAATCACATAAAACATCTATTCTGATTTTGGAAACAAAAGTACAATTAGATGTCAGGTGTTTTAGAAACCTTGCCAAAGCTTATATAATTTCAAATTTGATATTAGGTTAGGGCTCCGCCGTTAGCGCCATATATGCTGAGTCTTGCGTATCCAGCCTCATTTAATGGGCATGCTGGTTCCATCTTACAAGCCTTAGGCAAATTTGAACCATATTACGGAGAACTTCTCCCCTCATTTCTTGTTTGTTATTCTTTATAAATCTACAGTATCCACGTTGTATTCACTGTCATGCTTTTAGTCCAAGTAATATAGTATTGCTATCAACACAATTTCCACTTACCGATCTTTCAACTTATCTGAAGAGTGGCTGCTGAATATTGTCCATGATTTTTTTTAAAAATTGGATTGTTTGTTCCTCTGTTAGCCGCCTGCATAGATAAATAAGTATGTAAAACTTTATTTAAGCTAAGCCAGCATTTATTTATCATTTAAAAAATTATAATATTGAGTCGATTTACAATTAGTACTTAAACAATTATACACATTGAGAATTTAAAAAAAAGATTTAAAGGGGATACATATTTATAAATGTTTTAGAATAAAAAAATGTTAAAACATTCTCAGCACATTGATAAATGAAATTCAAGAAAAATAAGCTATGGTAACATGAAGCATGGTTAATGTGACCAGAAAGTTTTGTCCTAAAACGGGACAATTGGAATAAATTTAAACACAAGGAAGTATTCCATAGAAAACGCTCAGATTTGTGACAAAACAATGCTTATTTTGTTTACCAAACCTCATAGATATAATTGGGATCCATGAAAGGGTCTCCTCTGATGGTCGTTTACATATGCATCTTAAATATCGACTTTCTAGAACACGAAAGCTGGCAATCGGATCATAATAATATTTCAAGCATGATTCTCGTGAACACAAATTATTGCATTTCAAATATATAAATGGTTTTTCTTTTGTGTACGCAGGCATTTGTTTTTATTGTATTTCAAATATATAATTGGTTTTTCTCATGTGTACGTGGGTATTTGTTTTTGCATGCTTGGTTTTCGATTGCATTCAGAACACGGGAACGGTTTTTCTCTGGAGTTTGCTAGTACGTTAGGCTGCAAACTTGAAATTTAAGAAAAAGAGGTATTGGTAAAAATTGGTTTAAGTTAGAGTATGGCAGTATGTATGTATTTGTATTTAAGCTTGAGTTTCAACAACACAAATTAATTGCATTCCGAACACAACTATTTTTTTCTCACGAGTGCTTAAGTATTTGTATCTGCAAGCATGATTTTCGATCATAATATTAATTACTTTCAGAACACAAGAATGGTTTTTCTCCAGAATTCGTCAGTATGGTCTGCAAGTCTTTTGTACACAAACGGTCCCTTGAAGGAAAGGCCTAACAAAACAATCAATAATTAATGAAAATTTAATATTTTGGCCCTAATTTTATATTGTGTGTCCCCACTTTCTGAAAACAAGACATTTTGGCGACCCGAGGATTTCCTTCGGGGCAATGGGACAGTCCTGAAAACGGGGTGGTCCCATTCAAAACGGAGTGTATGGTCACATTAAACATGGCGCATGGATTTTTTCAACTTCATTATTTTAGGTCTGGAATCTTGTTATTCTTCATCTGTGTCACTCAGAGCCCAAACCTAAAAAAGTAAAAATGTTAAATTTTACACATACTTTTCCTTGTTGTTTGGCCCCTGTCAGATTTGACATTGTCATTAAATCAACAAACAACACCATTTTGAATTTGTTGACATTTTTCTTATTGAACAATTATTATTGAAATATAATATACGAGTATGGGACAAAAAATGGCATTGTCTTATTTTCTTTTATAGGAATATTGGGTTCAAAGGAAAACGGATAGGAATGCTTGTGTGTGAGGGGAAATGGTCACTAGGTTATTAAATGCTACCAAATGAAACTGACGACCTCCGTAACCGAGCGGTTAAGATCCTTGACATCGGATTCATAAACCGCGCATCCAAATCCCAGTGTGTGCAAGTAAATTTAATTTAATTTATATATGCTATGTCATAAATAATTTACATTCAGTGTATTTGCGGCACGTTCCAGAGTGGTAGATACTCTCACTATTGCCCTGGTGAAAGACCACGATTCAGAATTAAAATGTTTAAAAACAAAAGTAATTCGGGTAACTCAATGCTCTCACTGAGTTACCTCGAGTGACAAAAAGCTAAAAAAAGTCCCAAACTTGTGTCGCTTGAGTCAAGCCTTCTTCCAAATGGTAAATATATTTTAGATAGCTGAAGGGCCACAAAAGTCTTCAGAATCAAACGAGAGTCAGAACATTCGATGCAGAGAAAAAAACTGATCAAAGCTTCATATTTAACTCATTTTTCACCAACGGGACGCTTAAGTCCTTTTGCCTTTCTAGTGACGATATATATTACAGAATAAAAACTACATCAAATTACCTCAGCATTATCAGCTTCTGCATGCAACATTGTAAGCCCAGTAACATCTTCCAAGTACTTGGCGTTGCCAAACACTTGCATCAAAAAGTCCACCTTTTGAGTCTTGTAGAGCTGCAGGACGAATGAGGAACATGCAATGCATTGCTTGAACTTCCCTGAAGAGGGCAGCACTTGCTGGTACGTGGACAGAAAACCCCTGATGGAGTGTGGTATGGAACCGAGGATTCCCTCATCATCAGTATTTTCCTGTTCTTTCATCTTCTCGTTTAAGTTATAAGGAGCTGATGCATTTATCCTAATAAACAAACAAACAAAAATACAGCATTGCTGATCTGTTGAATCTTTCGTTATTATTATAATTGTTATTTAATTAACTCTGAACCGTTTTCAAATATATGCGATTAGATGAATATAAGTTAAAAAGAGGGTGGAATGAAAATTTTTATTTGTGAAATATCAAAGATGTATTTATTCATATAGGTTTATCACAGAGAATATAATTTTTATTTCGATTTTCCGGGACAAATCTTTGGTTGGTATTTTTACTTTTTGAAAAAAAACTAATGTCTAAAAAAGTTCAAGAGAATTTGATAGATTTTTTCATACACAACATTTTGCAATGAAATTAACAATTAAAAGCTTTCTTGTTCTGAAAAATTATGAATATTGAAAGAAAAGTCACAGCATGTTTTAAACTGTTATTTATAGAAAAAAAAATGAAGTTGATTGCATTTCTAGGTGGAAGAAGTTCTACTTATAGGTGTTGTAGTATAACAGTACTTGACTTACTTATTTTTATGTTGAGTGATAGCAATAGTCATTTCAACAGCTAAAGCCCCAGCAATGTTTGCCACTCCGGGACGTGTCACCGTGCACTGCTGATCCAAAGTTCGATCTTTTTGCGACTGAAAATAACCATTGAAAATTAGTCAGATAAATACTAGTAACTTTAGTTATATGCATAGGGACTTCACACCGACAGATTAAATAGCTGCCAATCTTATTTAAGACATAATTTATTACATGGAGGATGTTATCATTATTGACATGGCAGAGTTCAAAGTGATGAAAAATAAATTCAATAAACTCCGTTCACTCAAAAATCTAGATATTTTTTTACTGACAAAAAGAAGTCATGTGCATCCAATAAATGTTTATTGTACATTGCTTTCGTCAGAAATATTAAGTTATTCAAAAGTGACATTTAATTCAGGCGAATTTCGTTAATGTTCGGAAGTCACATGCGCAACGGTAGATGCTAAGATGCACTGCTCTAAACGGTTTTTTGAGCTCCAGAGATAGACAGGCACCACCTTTCGCCAATACGAGACAGATTATTTTTCATATGTGGCGCGCTGCTCAAAGTGTCTTGTTCATCGTTGCTACTATTTAAGAGTTCACTGCACATACACTCCTTAGAGAAAACTACCACTGATGGCAGCCAAATACAAAAATTTTGTAAAAGAATTCAAAGAAGAGGATAGATTCAAAGAGTAAGATTATCTCAAATCAAAATACATTTCCCGGAGCGGTAACATCATTGCAGAAGTAGCAGCCGAGCATGTGACCCGGAATGGAGTGACTCTTGATATCCTGTGAGGGAGATGTTCCAGAACATTCTCCGTGCGGCTCCTCATCTACACTCATTCCCATTTCTGACTTTTCAAGTTTATCCGTGGATATGCCGTGCCTCATGACCAGGTAGCTGTCAAAGCCCAGGGCTGCATTGATAACCAGCTACAAAAAAAAAACATTACATTACATCTAAGCGATAATTTTTTTTAAAACCTGATGATGAAGACTCACACAATAAATGTTTTATTTGTAACTAAATATGTAGTCTAACCAATTATTAATTTTGACTACCTCCGTGGCAGAGTGATAAGTTTGTAAGTAAGTTCAAAATCCAAGGTGGACATATAAAAATAAATTAAATTTACATGGGGTTACTTCATAATTCATAAATTAATAAAAATAACATGTGTACATTTGCACCACGATCCAGAGTGGTAGATACTCTTAGTATCATTCTGGTGAAATCACCATTTAGAGTTGAAACGTTGCTTGAAATGGCTTCTAGCCATGATCAAAGATCTGAAAACCTTCTTCTACATCTCCTTCCCCTCCCCACTTCTTTCAACCTCACAGCATTCCACAAATCAGAGATGCCAAAGATGTAATATACATATTAATATTATTACAAAACTACCTTTCCAAAGTGAGTGGCTAACAAAGTTGGCAACCATCGAGCTTCTCTAGAGTCCAGCAGAAGGAAGGTAACATCATGCGAAGAAATGAGATCTGTCAACTTGTTGATGTCTTTGAGAGTTTGCTCCTTAAGCGAGTCACCGACTGGATGGCCGGGCATCGGAATGTGCATGGCAATGCCAGTGGAATGCTAAATAAAACAATTACAGATCATGATCAGTTTTCTGTATGAATATAACAAGTTAACTTTTTCACTGCCTTCCTGATGAATATGGGATAACAGATGTGCGCGACACATTTTGTTACATTCATACATTTTCTATGAAAATGAAAACACATGTATGCGTGTAGCGCTGGGGGCACGGTTTATTTGCGCATACATGTAGTGGCATAAATGTTAAACAGTATCTCGAAGCTCAATTCTAATCTCCTTTAGTATGCCCAGCTTTCCAGTTGATTCACATCAGAGTCACAGAGAGTTGGTGGCAATTTCATATAAAAGGTACTGAGATTTCCCTCAGGACCTGTGTCATCTTTGAGGATGCTGTGTGGACAACGATTTTATAAGGATAGGCAAATAAGTGAACTCGGATCTTGAAGATACAGTAGGAGGGAGAAAATGTTTGTGTGTTTCCTACAGTGCCGAAAGAATTAATAACTTTCATGCATGATCATTTTCATTAGACATGTGGGGCTTCAGATTAAAAAGAATCAGAAAAAATCAATACAAATAAACCATTGCATCAATTTTATTATTTTTCCCATGTTAAATATATAGCACAACATTTTGTTGCTAAATGTACTCACAACACCAACAAAAACTTTTTTCAGGTTGTCTGCAGCTGCCTTTGCCTTGGGTTTCCCACCATTCAAACAATCCTCATGAGTGAAAAGATTTTGTCTCACAGGATTCGAATATGATACCTTACCATTATCAACAAAAGTAATATGTCTTACTCCCCAGGCCTGAAAATCAAATAACATTATTAATGTTTTTAAGGAGACTTTTCCAAATAATACTTTTGTCACATAAAATTTATGGTGATTTTATGGGCTTACCAATAAATTTCTTGCAACACAACATCCTAATGTCCCAGATCCGAGAAGCAGACACTTAGTCTCCTTTATTATTTCAAGGTTCAAATCAGGCAGAAGACGCCATTTCATCAGTTTCAAATTTAAATCGACGGAAGATTCTGCTAACCTAAAAATGTTGGATACATATTTTGATTTTACAGTGTTGTTTATGATCATTTTTTGTTGGTAATTGATGTATAAAACATTTTCTTACTTGATTGGATCCATTGAAGATGCCATATTGACAAACCGAGGTCCAAATTTTCCCCTTTCATTGCGTTCCCAACCAACCCAATCTTTCCCCCAATTACCATCCAGATCCTGAAAAAGTTTAAGTCAAGAATTACGCTATGATGTCATGAGTACAGCAAAAATATTTTACTCCGCATTATTGTGATTGTAAATTCTTACGTGAGGAAAGAAAACTTTGAACACCACGCTATCATCAAAGTTACCATTTTGTTTGATTCGTAGTGAAACAAATGGTATAGTCAATCCTCTAACGCTTTTGCAGTGGTATGCCAACAAAGCTATAAGATTCCTCAAAGTCCATCCCGGGTATTCATTATTACTGCAGTCAATGAAGCCAAAACACAATTCTTTAATATCAATTGTATCAGGAAAATCATTTTGCGCTCCCGCATTGATGGCATGAGAGAGAGGCAGGGAAGTCAAACCATTATCAGTCACATTGATGAAGAAATATGGCCTTTGTTCAACATCAAGGTGGTTGAATGAATCTATTAAAGATTGAATTTGATTATCGTTATAATTGTCTTTGAGGGGAACAGCTTCTCCAGGAAGATAAACCGAAGGATGGTTCGGTGCAGGAAATGCAAACCAGTAGAAAAACCGGTATTTTTTTAAGTCCTAAAAAAAAGAAACACAAGCTTAAAAAACAAACACTCAAATGTCAGGACACCAAGAAACAATTATAAATCATACTAATAAAAGCAAATTGAGAAAGGAAATGAGATTTATTAACATTATTACTAATTGATAATCATACTGAAACCACAAATCAAATTGACAATTATTTCAGTTAGAGTATTCACACATAGTGGTAAGAGCATCTTCTTGAAATGTTCGAAATGTTGGCATAAAAACAAATATTAGGCTGACTCTGAAATATAATACAAGAATATCATCATTCAACTTACAGCGAAGGACAGGATGAAGAACCTGGAGAGTAGATTGGGTTTCTCGATGCAACTGCCATCTTGTATGTCTTTCCAGAGCAGGCATCCTTCATCTCTTAAAAGTTCAACTTTGTCACAATCCTTAAAGTCATCGATTGTGTTCTTATTCAACAGGGCTCCGTATGATAACACATTGAGCTTTTGTCTCTCTGGTGTGCTAAACAAAATCATAAAAAAAAACTATGGTCATGAACATCTTGAAGATCTCCAAACACAACATAATGTCATAAACGCGCTGTATAGATGGTATCAGTTGCATGTCATGTGAACCTAATGACAGTTTGGGTTCATAGAAAAACAGATAGTGTGAAGAATCGTATGGAAATGGTCACCAAGATATTGTCTTTACAGGTCTTTTTAAAAAAAAATCTGTACATGTGACTCGAACGGTGACCACTGGTGTCATAAAATTTGCATGGCTTACTCTGTTTGGATTTTATAGGTCAACACAAGTGTTTTTAGTTTAAAACGTCATTTCCGTTTTGGGTTATGGAGTATTGAGAAATCCATTAAAGTTGTGTTTACACAAGCCTTTAAGGGCCGGCTGTAAATTGGCGCATTCACTGCCGTTAGGTATTTTAGGTACAATATACAACCATAACGGATTTGAAAAAATGCTCAGCATTATGATAAAATATGAAATAAAAATACACATGCTCTATTTAATTAAATGGATATAGCTTGACAGACTTAGATTTGCAGAACAAAGAAACTTTTTTGTAAATTCATAGATTTTTTGTAAAGACAAAATCTTCACTGGTGACACTGCCGACTGCAAAGTTAACATTCACCATTATGAGCAACATCACTCGAAGCGACACAAACAGAAGATACACATGTGATAAATTTAGTGATGATACAAATTCTCATTTAATTCACAGATTATACTCTAAGGATATACAGTATTTATAAACATATGATGAGGGCTATTTACCTGTTGAAAGCGGCTGAGTTGACTTCAAACAAACTGGCAATGTTAGTCTGGTAAGAGAAACTCCCATAAATGGGTTTTCTTTTCTCCTCCAATTTGTCGATGTCCAATTTGATTTGAGTGAGCTTATACCAAAAATTGGGATCAATAAACGAACAGAACGTGTTGTATTGAATTACCCTTTGTTCCATTGCAGATGAATTGATCAGAAAAAAAAAATAAAAAAAATTTCCCTATTCAAAACAAACTGTAATCTTGCATTATTTTAAGTAGGGAAATGGTCTTATTTTTTGCCGTTGTTTTACCGGTTTTGATGACTGACACAGTTTGACAGATTCACATTTGACAGAAGAATGACAAGACAACTGCGAACTGCACTACTTTTCTTACTTTTCTATGATTATCGATCATTCAAAATTTTGATATACAAGTCTCTATCCGTAGCTATTGCTCTAATTACTTGTATAGGGTCCGCCAAATAACTTTTTTTTTTTCAACTAGTGCTTATTTCGTGAATGGTAACACTTAGCTCATGTCTGATTTGACAGATAATTAGTTTTATCCTTCCGCTGAGCGAATATGGTTGTGTATACGCTTGAACAACGCTGGGAAATATTGCGACATTACTTTGAAAATCATGGTAATGTTGCAGAATGTGTGCGAAAATTGCGTACGGTTTTTGGAAGAAGAGAAGCACCGTCAGCTCCGTATGTTCGTTATCTTGTGAAAAAAGTGAAAGAAACTGGCATCCTCATCGATAAACCAAAGCGTGAAAAGCCAAAAACAGTGCGTACACCCGAGAATATCGATGCTGTGGCAGAAAGTGTGCGTGAAGCGCCATCAACATCAATTCACCGTTGTTCTCAACAATTGAACATTTCGGAGACATCATTGAGACGAATTTTGCATAAAGACCTTGGTATGACGCCATACAAAGTCCAATTGGTTCAGGAGTTGAAGCCAACTGACCATCCAATGCGTTTTCGCTTCGCTGAGTGGGCCTGCGATCGACTTACAGAAGATGCCGATTTTGCCAAAAAAATCATCTTTTCGGATGAAGCTCATTTTGATCTTGGCGGGTATGTAAACAAGCAAAATTGTCGTATTTGGGGCACAGAAAACCCGCACGCATACATTGAAAAGCCGGTACACCCAAAACGAGTCACTGTTTGGTGCGGATTTTGGTCCAGAGGCATAATTGGGCCATTTTTCTTTGAAAATGAGCAAGGAGTGGCCGTTACAGTCAATGGCGATCGTTATCGGGCCATGTTGAACGAATTTTTGTTCACAAAAATTGAAGAGGAGGATATTGGCAACATTTGGTTTCAACAGGACGGCGCTACGTGCCACACAGCCGAAGCTACACTCGATGTTTTGCGCCCTGTTTTTGAAGATCGCATTATCAGCCGCAGAGCTGATGTCGTTTAGCCACCTCGGAGCTGCGATTTGACACCGTTGGACTATTATTTGTGGGGTGCCCTCAAAGATAAATGTTACGCCGACAAGCCAGAGACAATTGACGCTTTAAAGGACAATATTCGTGAAGCCATTGGTGAAATACAGCTGCACACAATCGATAATGTGCTTAAAAATTGGACCGATCGTGTAGGCTACTGCATGGCCAGCCGAGGCAGCCATTTGAATGAAATTATTTTTCATTATTAACCGGAAGGATTGTACTTATAAATAAAAAAAGAAATTTGAGAAAATATTCAGTAGTTTTTTTTTTTATAGCATTTTCAAAAAAAAAAAGTTATTTGGCGGACCCTTTACTTTTTCATTGCTCACCACAGTCTACATTTAATGTACCTACATTTTAAAGAAATATTCAAACTTTAACCTCTTGAGATCTGAGACTAAGCCATAAACAAGTTTATTTTTATTTTTATTGAAATGGTAAAATATATATATATTCAAATAAAAAATATATTTATATTTCATTATTTACAGCCGTACCCCTGAAGTCACAACATGATAAAATAATATTAATTAATTTAAATAAAAAATAATTTTGTTTTAAGCCACTTTATTTATACACATATAACAATTCGACCGGTTTCGGTTAGACTTAACCTTCATCAGGAACGTATAAGTATAAACTAAGATTAAATATAGAGTAATACAGTAGACAAAGAAATTATTGAAAGAGACAAAACATTAATATAAACAGGACAAAGCATCAGAGAGGGGGTGGTAATGGAGTAGGTAGAGAGGTAGGGGATGTGCACATCTAAACTCCCATCAGAAATAAGACCAGCTTTTTACACCAACAATAATTTAGGAAAATTTTTAAGCAATTCTAAAGATAAAGAAGATTCTTTAAGCCATTCTGGCATATATAAACTTAACTGTAACGATTGCCCGGCAATTTACATAGGTAAAACCGCGAGAAATGTAAACATTAGAGTCAAAGAACACATTAGATGTTTAACAAGTATAGGTTTTTCCGAATTTGCCGAACATTTAATTAAAACTAACCATACTTTTAATAAAAATACAGGTGTACAAATAATTCATAAAAATGGAATAGGTTTGCGCCTTAACAATCTAGAAGCATTAGAAATTTCAAAATCAAATAATAATAATAATTGCCAAATTTTAAACAAACAATTAGAATTAACTAAAAGTCCGATTTTAAGAATGTTCCCCCTCTCCACTCCCCATCCCCCTACCTCTCTACCTACTCCATTACCACCCCCTCTCTGATGCTTTGTCCTGTTTATATTAATGTTTTGTCTCTTTCAATAATTTCTTTGTCTACTGTATTACTCTATATTTAATCTTAGTTTATACTTATACGTTCCTGATGAAGGTTAAGTCTAACCGAAACCGGTCGAATTGTTATATGTGTATAAATAAAGTGGCTTAAAACAAAATTATTTTTTATTTAAATTATAATGTCAAGCTACAAAGTGTTTGCTTCCTTCGATAATTTAATATTAATTAATTCTACCCATGTTTAAAAAATGATAAAAAATGTTAAAAAATAATTAATAAAAATTACTTGTTTTGATATAAAGATATAAAATTTGATTTCAGAACATTCTGGACGAAATTTATTTTTGCCTTCTTTGGGGCTGATCCCTTTGTTTGTATACTGAAACGGTAATAAAAAAAATATCAAAGAAATCTCCATTCTGTTAGAATAATCTAAGGAATAGTTTCAACTCATTTAATTTTAGTTATGATTCATTGATTGTTGACAGATACTTTAAATCTTTGAAAACGTATTTGAAAAAAACAATAGTGAAAGACTTACTATTTTAAATGAAATTTGCACTAAACATCACACTACGAACTCATCACCACCTCTACCTAGGTCAAGACGTTGAATTAAGATCAATGTATATTGATGAGTGTGGGATTCATAAATATAAATAGCAGTAAGCAGATTTAACTCTTGGTGTGCCGGAGGTCTCCAAGTACACGCAACATTTTTACCCGTCGTGTGCTGGCGTGTCTTTTCAGACGTTTTCACCTTTTAAAACCCGTTGTCCGCATATTTTAATGAACCGTAATCGCTTTTCAACAAAATAATCAAAATACAAAGAGATATTTTGCATAACGTTAAATTCGGTACAAGTCGAGTAATGCATATTTGAAGTTTGATTACGTCAGTGTGGCAGAAAATAAATAAATTTCAAAGTGAAATTACTGCTTGTATTTACAGAAAAACTGCAATTTTATTTTTATTTGAAAGGACATTTATTCAACCATTCAAAAATAAAATAAAATGACAAAAAGATCTTAACATTTCCTAATCAAACGGGAATCTGGCATTTCAAAGGTTAGGAGAGATATTATTATATTTAGTAAGTACAAGACTGAAATGAAAAATATATTAAAATGAAGTTTGGTATTGACGTATAAATATAAAATAAGGGTTCCAAGTATAAAATAATAAATAATTCATTTACTTTGTTGGATGCAAAATTTGTAAGTACAGTGCATAGTTACTTAAGTATCTTAATTGAAATAAATATTAATATAAGCTAGGAATTGATATTAACTAGAAATTATGATTTGCACAGCGCCCTTGAGATGATTTTTCACAAAAACGGCGCTAAAAAAATTATCTAAATATTATTATTATCATATTTTTTAAGTTACTGGATATTATTGAAGGGAGATGATAAGACAGCTGCAGGAGGCTGGATGAATGTCGAATGCTTTTTGTTTGTTTCTTTTTAGCATCACTAGATTATACGTAATAAATGTCCTGGTGAAAGACCACCATTCAGAATTGAAAAGTTGCTTGAAATAGCTTTAGCCTTGTTGGTGGCTCGACCTGAATGGCCAGGTACTTCTCAATTTTCTTCTTTCCATTACCTTCAACATCACAACATACCTCAGAAGGAGTATGTTTTGAGGTTGAATGTATGATGAAGTATGGCATGGTCCCTATTGGCTCCAGACGGTTGGGTGCAGTTGGAACAGTTATGCGGGAAACTATAAAAAAGGTCTGATGACTTGATAGTTCCTACTTTTGAACGTGGATTCTAAGATGAAAATATATTTATTTACATGGCAAGTTATGGCAACTGGCAACATTCAAGTTGTCAGTTTTCGAGATTGTGCTTCGTGGTATTTGTATCTGTCAATTATCGTAAAATAGATGATTCTGTGATTTTGCTATATCTAATACATTTCATCGATTATTAAAGTAGCATATGTTATTTGCTTCTTTAATTTTTCAATTTTCGTGAGAAAGTGTTTTGAAATCAACCAAATATGCCGGGTTTTGACGACAATCCGTTTGCGGAGCCCACCATAGACAATCCCTTCGCCGTGAGTTTTCTTCGTTCCGCACTAAATAATGTTTGAAACAAATAAATGTTCTTGTACAACGCAGAAGATTACTAATAAAATATCTAAATTGAAATACTAAATAAAATATTTGCCTCTTTATTTACAGGATCCGTCCGTTCAGCAGGTCACTAGTAACACAAATATTGCTCAAAGAGGATTGGATGACTATAGCCCCTTTGGAAATCAAGATAACCGAAATGTTCCCGGGGTAAATAAATTTCTACATAATTTTTACTACTATTTCACCCACTTCAACTCTAAAATAACAAATCCCCAAAAAATCCACATCTTGTTAATCTGAAACAGATGGTAGATTTAGCAAGTTTAATCACAAAATATAATCATCTTGTATGACTCATAAACAATAAACATATTGTGTTAATATGATGGTATTTCCAAAAAATTATCATTAACGTGATGTATTAATAAAAAGCAGGTATTTATTGTGGTGTAACAGAGAGCAGTGGTAATGTTGTTTTAAAGAGAAAAAACAATTTTTAATAGGTACCCGGAAGAGAAGCAGTCAGGGTTTCTCATTCTTTGTAAAATAATAATTGCTAGTATTATTATTTAAACAACTTTCAGGACACAGTTCATGTTTGAGTAAAATATGTATTGATCACATTCATAGATTGCCAACTTTAAGTAAATGTTGATTGTTAATACAGCACCATTGTGTTATATTTCAAATAATTGGTTTGAATGCCTGTATCAATTTATTGGCATTAGAAATATAGTATTTGCACAAGCAAATAACATTAAAATGGCATCAGCTATGTAATGCATATTTAACATTAATTCATTTTTTATGATAATATGATAGCAATAGACATAATAGGTACTGATTAAATGTAGATTTTGTATCTTTGCGCAATAATAAAGGTGAAAATTTAAATCGTTGCCGAGTCATACATACAACACATTCTCTTGTGGCAAACGTAAACCGTGTACAAATGTTGGGTGCGCGTTTGATACGTCCCCCGCCTGTGCATTGGTGTTGGAGAAATTGATAGTGCTAGTTTTACTGAACACCTTTAATTGAAGAACTGGACTAGATGAAACTTTTGCTGTTAGAAACAGAGTAAGAATAATGTGCCCTGGTTGACAGTAATGCGATGCAAGTTTATGCAGTCAATAATTCAATTGACTATTTTTTAAAACATTTTTTATGGCACTAGACAACTATATATTTTTCAAAGTTCTCCCGGCATCACTCAACTAGTAAGAAGTATGGAACTTTGTTGTGGCACGGTGACAGAGTTAATTTTATTTTGTTTTACCGGTCATGATTATCATCGGACAAATTTTACAGCGCCGTTTAGTAATAAACACCATCAAGGGCATTTAACTTTTTGACGGCGAGAATTTTTTTGATTGGCTTATCTGAATTGCAACAATAAGTTAACACTATTTTTGATTTTGTGTTGATTTCACCGAAACAAACACAACACTGTTGAGCAATCAATTACATTCCAAAAAAGTTCACTTTTGTAAAAACAAAGCAACAAACCAAAAAAAGTTATGCATTACAAAAATAACTACTGTAATGCAGCTACTTAGCACATAGATACCTTAATAGAAGATTATTAGCTGTATGAATTGTATTGTGTTCAGAGCGAACAGCAGAATCATATAATGTCACAACAGAAGATTATTAACCCTGTGTAATGTATTGTATTCTGTCCAGAGCGGGCAACAGAACCAGCCGGCCATTATGCGGGCTGTGTCCCCCACCTCGGTGCGTCCTGCTCCCGCACAGCCCCCCCCTACCCAACAGCAGAACTTCTCCACGGCGGACTTTCAGGTACCACTCTTTATACATTACATACACTCCTCGTGCGTGGTTGGTGTGCGTCATATATAGTGGTTTGTCTCCCAACAGATTACCTTAACTTAGCATCATGCCATTCAACCGCAAGGCATTCTTGGCAAACACTCCTTTCTTCTAATTTAAATAAAAAATGTTTTAGTTTTAAGCCACTTTATTTATACACATATAACATTCGACCGGTTTCGGTTAAACTTGTCTTCGGTTAAACTCCTTTCTTCATTCACATTCATACATCATCTTATACATACTCTTCTGTTATATACTTGTTGCTTAAAACTTTTTGATATGACTCGACTTCTTCTACCATTTGTCAGAGTAATAATAATAATCATGATTGATTATTATTATTAGATTTTTCTCTATTTGTTTAATATTATCATTTTGATAACAACATTTTCCAAACTTATGTTGTATTCAGTCTCATATAATAATGGCAATTGCATAACGTGTGCCATAAGAATATTATTTTCCATAGCCCATATCGAAGATTGTACTATATAACGTGTTTCCTGTACAAGCAATCTCTTATCTTCAACTAAATAAATATATGTAGATATATTTAAAAAAATCATCTGTTTTTTAATGGTAAGCTTGAATTCATTGACTTTATAAATTATTTGTCGATATTGTATTCTAGTCATTGCATATTTACTATGTATATTTTACTCTTTATCACACTTTATAGCTTTTCTCTTTTAATTACATTAGAAAATATTGATGTTTTTTTGTTATTTGCATTACTGGATAAGGAGCTCAAGGTAAGAACAGTTTTATATCTTTATTAAAGATAGATAACTATGCAGAAGTGTACAATATGTTATTTTTATTGTGTTATTTTTTATGTCACTGTTATTTAATTTTATATCTATGTTATGTAAAAGCCCATGAGGGCGCATATAAATAAATAAATATGTTTATTAATCTATGTGTGTTTGTTACTATACAAAATGTTGTTTCAACTAGTCATGTTCCTTCAATTGAATTAATTTATGTTACACGTGAGAAAGTAAAATCGATATGTTAAATGAAAACAAACATGTATGATTAGTCATTTTATGGAAAACTTGTTAATCATCCGGGAAATATTTTTTTCTTACTATTTATCTTATCAGTGGAATCTTATCAATTAATTAATATAATTACTAATGAAATTATAATTCGAAAAATGTCCTCCACATCACAGGTGAACTCATAGCGTGGAGGAGAATGTATGTACAATATTGTAAATAAACATGAAGTTAAGCAAATACTTAATAAAAAAAATAAAACAAAAAAATGCTTAGGTCTTTTTTGATAAACAGCTTTTTGTTCTTAAAAAATATATGTCACTTTATTTTCTCAATAATTTTATTGTGAAATTTCATGGTTTTTAAATGCCTGTATTACATTGTCGTTGTATTTAAAAAAAAAAAACTGTTAATTTAACTCCCTAGTAAATGTTTTTATACAGGGAATTCAACCACAAAGTAAAACCACAAAGCCAAAGATTAAATCAGAAGCGTGAAATCTCTTTCTCTTGATGTGCTACATATTGGAGCTATGAAATTAAACTACGCGCTACATCCCAGGGTGGGACTTGGCCCCCTCCACAATTGTCCTTCTCTGGCTGTTAGCCTTAACTATTTGCCTCCAGTCCTGCTCCAATCCTCTTCCACGCAGTCTATCTACTTCTTCCTTGGTTTTCCACTTGGTCATGATTTTTGGTGTCCTGTCATCTGGCGTTCTTTCAACATGTCCAACCCGTCGCAGTCTTTGAGACCCACCAAATCTTACAATGGTCTCAATTTTAGAGTTCTTGGTTCATTTTAATCAATTTTCTAGTGTAGGCTCAAAGACTTTTTGATGTATTTTTCGCTCAAAAGCTGCTAATTTTGTTTATTCATTTTGGGTTAGGCATCAAGTCTCACAACGAAAGGTAACTACCGGTCTTCGTCATCATCGTTATGTTCTTCTCCTTGTTATATCATTGTTGTGTTCTTTTCCTTGTTATATTGGGTCAGGGACCCATCGCATCTTCAGGCGTCCCTGTCCTGGGATATTTCATCAAGCTCTGTCCATTACAAGCCCAGCGTCTTCTGGAAATCTCTTTGCACAGCCTTTGTAGTTGCTTTCCCCAACTTTGCCTGGGAAAAGCAACTAAACAGGAACTACTGGTCTTATTTAAAAAAAATAATTTAATTTAATTTTTTGTTCAAATGTTCAGAGGCGGCAAGAGGAGCTGGAGCGCAAGGCCGAAGCCCTTGCGCGCATGGAGGAGCAGCTGCGTCAGGCCGGGAGTGCGGGCGCAGCGGGGCGTCGTAACAACTGGCCCCCGCTGCCGTCTGCCTGCCCCTTCCAGCCCTGCTTCTACCAGGATATCAATGTGGACATCCCGCTGGACTTTCAGCGCGTGGTGAGGCACACCTACTACCTGTGGCTTTGTAAGTTTTACCAACATTCTTCTGCTCTTGTTTCAACACTCTTTTTCATACTCAGCAGTTTAAAATTATGGAACAAACTACACACATAGCCTGTTCAAAAGAAAAGGTGAATTTTGAATTTTCGCAGGCTGTGTAAATTCAATTATCGTTTTTTTTTTGTTATGTTGGTACACGTATGTTGATCATATGTTAGCATTATCAGCCATTTTGGATTAGTGGTTTGTTTTTGACAACTGGAAAGGTTAGTCATGTTTTTGTGTGTTCTTCGATTTTTCACTTTTGAAAAAAATGGATAATGGAGAATGGATAAAAATACGAAACCGGCAAACTGATTGAAGTCACTCCCACGGGCGTGATTTTTTATTTTATTTATTTTATGGATTCTTTCGTAATCCTCTAACTAGCTGGGATCAGCAACAAACTTGTTAATATTATGGTCACTGAAGAAATAAACCTATAGAAGTGTGTTGTGGGCGTGTCTGTATGGCTGAAGTAAGGTCAGTTTTACTTAAATTGGCGACATCAGTTTTCTTTTTAAATAGTATAGATCATATTCTTAGGTATTTTCTGTCCGGTCGTTATGGTGACAACTGTTTTATTGAGATAATGTTATTTTTCAGTCCACTCCCTCGTGATGATGATGAACATCATCGGCGGGCTGGCCCTGCTGATTCACAGTGCCGAGTTCAACACGTTTGGGCTGGCCATCCTCTACTTCATCCTGTTCACGCCCTTCAGCTTCGTGTGCTGGTACCGGCCGCTGTACAAGGCCTTCCGCAGCGACTCTTCCTTCAGCTTCATGGTCTATTTCTTCGTGTTCTTCTTCCAGTTCATGGTGACGGTCGTGCAGGCCATCGGGCTGCCGGGCAGTGGCACCTGGTAAGTTCAATTCAAAGAATAAAGAAAGTAAACACAAACATTTCCGTGTTACGAATAATAATGACATTCATGGAAAAGCGGTTTGCTCGTTGAATTGTTGAAATATAAATATAAATACTGTTGTTATTTCACATTTTCAATAAGATACTCCCAGTCAGTGGCGTGCACATAGTTTTTAATCAAGGTATGGCAGTAGGAAAAACAGCATATTAATTGATATTAAAAAACTTACCAAAGACTACTCCCTTCATTTATTCACGTATTTTTGAAAGTATAGATTGATTCCTTGCAATAATTTGGTAAATTTGTTTGATTGCTAATATAAATTTTAATATTATTTAAATTTTTATACGAGTAAGGTAGAGTAGGCAGTGCTTATATGGAAGGCACATCACTATTCCCAGTATTGCCCTGGGGAAAAATCATCATTCTGTAATCGAAACGTTGCTTGAAATGGCTTTGCCATTTTTAGTGACTAAATCTGACTATTCAGATACTTCTCGACCTTCATTTACCCCATTTCCCCACTTTCTTCAGCTTCACAACATTTCTCAATTTGCGGATAGCATACTCCCACTGGCTCCAGGCAGTTGGGACTCTTGTGCAATATTCACCTTAATTGAAAAAAAAACAAACAACCGTATTTCAAGGTTATTTCGATGGATGTTTTTAATGCTTATCAATCTATTCCTACAGTAATTTTTTTTTTCTTTATTTTAGGTTATAATATTCCACTTTATTATTTTTTAAAACCATAAGTATTTGTTTTCAGTGGATTGGTAGTGGCCCTGAAATCCTTTGATAGCACCGCCAGTGGCATTACACTCGGCATATTCCTGCTGCTGATTGCTTTTGGATATATCTTCGCTGCCTTGGCCGATATTTTACTCATTTCAAAGGTAACCAATCACTGAGTTAAAATCTATTAGCGGGCTGCTTTTTGCAAAAAAAAACCCAAATGACTTGCATTTTTAAATAATGAAGCAATTTCCCTTCTGAGTTCAATACGTTTTGTGATAATTAGAACATTTTCTATCAAGGTTCATTGCATTTTGAGATAATTAGAACATTTTCTATCAAGGTTCATCGCATTTTGAGATAATTAGAACATTATCCTTGTAGGTTCATCGCATTTACCGCAGCACTGGAGCCTCCTTTGCTAAGGCTCAGCAAGAGTTCAGCTCCGAGATAATGGGAAACCAACACGTCCAAAACGCCGCCGCCAACGCAGCCACGGCCGCCATCAACTCCCAAATCAATTCCAGCAGATACTAGAATGCCGTATCGCGACCGGACAACGAAATCATTTATTTTAATGTGTATCACAAATAATGAGACGTCACGTCTTTGTATCTTTAGCTCTCACATTGTCCTGATAGTTGTTGTGAAAAACATATATATATATATGGATTATTTATTGAGTACCCCCACTTCAAAAAATTAATAAACTATGTCTCTAATCTAAAATATTTAAAATCCGATTTCACTATATTTTTGACATAAGTACTATACTTGGGGTATTTTATTCAGAGTCGTTGACCCGGTTTTACTTCAATCCCGAACAAAGCCAGTCTTTGACCTGAAACAACATGAAGCAAATGGTTTTTCATCAAGTTTATTGTATTTATTCCATATCTTTTCGTAGTGAGGCGTAAAACAACAACAAAAAATACTGACTACAAAAAGTGCTTTACGAATCGTGGGGAAACCTCGAGTATTCAGGCGATTTCTGTGTTCAACGGCAATTTTTTTTTCAGATTGTGAGAGTATAGTCGATTTACGCATACAATGGATTGAAATGGTGTTGCCAAAATTCATGGGTGTCCATGTTTTAGTAAACGAAATGATACCTCCTTGAGTAGGTCCCATAATACTATATGAGTTTCCATATTCAAAAAAATAAATTGATTAGATTTCCAATAGTAGATCTCGTGATTCTGAAAATTAAATAATCCATAGAATTATAACTGCTGCTGTATATAAAACTTCAAGTCTTTTTTTTTAACTTATGACACTCTGAACATATTATTAAATTTAATAACTATTAATGTAAAAGTAGTTGAATAAGTTGTTTGTATGTGTATCACAATAATGTTGGTAATTATTATTTATTGTTAATTCTCTTGTTAAACTTTAACACCTAATTACTTGCATTGACTGTGAATGGTTGAATGTTGCTTCAATTAATAATAATTAGGTATATTATGATAATGTTGTATTTTTATGTTTAACAACTTAATTTGTCAATCTTTTCTGTTGGCTTCGTATCGACTGATTGACATACAAATATTTATTCCTTTCGAAATTAAGTATTTACATGTATTTGAAATATATTGCTCAGTTTTGCACAGTTCTGAAAAATATTTTCAAATGTTGGTTCATTATTAAATCTGCAGTTCATCTTAAATTTGTCAGGGGTTTCCCATCGTTAGTGTGAGAGATACATATACATATTATAAATTCGATTGCTATTTTATTTTGCATATTCGCTTTTACATTAGTTATGAACGCCTTGAATTCAAACATTACTTGAACTATTCTAAACTTGCTAAATTAAAGTTAATATAAATATTCTAATTAAATCATATTGTTTAAATGTGTGAAAAAGGTTTGTCAGTACTTATATCATAATTATTAGAATTCTTTATTAATTTAAAACATGATGTTTTAGTCAATTTTAATATTTTGAAAGCGGCTGTATAAAGGAAAATCGATTTGATTCATGACAATATTGTTTTTTTCTTGTCCAGATATAAAAAGGTCAATTAATAAAAACACTTAAAAGATCATAGCGTGCTTTATAACACATACATCTGTCTGTTCACAAAACCCAATGATAACGAAGTAAAGGGTTCGAAAATTTACATCTTATAGAAAAAAATATATTGTCATATGTTTATATCAATAATTATTTACTTTTAAGTTCCTCCTATTAATACATAGCTCGAACCCAGTAGGGGGAGTTCCCCTAGTGGCAGACACTTATGGTTTTCTCATGATATTTATTACAAGTGAATAAACAATGTTAGAAATCAAAATAAAATAACAAAACAAGTTGTTTAATAATACAAATCTAACAAATATCTTAAATAACAATCAACCTTTGGGTTATGATTTTAGAGAAGCACAAAATGCACCTAGTTCCGGACACAGTAAAAATAAGTCCCCTAATGCTGGACATCATTGAAATAATTTGCTTGATATTGGCTTTTGGCAGTATCAGCACAAGCTTTTTAGCCCAGTCTTGCTGCGCGCAAGTCTACCGCTCTATTTTGTCACTGTAACAGTCCGCTAAGGTTTATAACTGGTAGTGTCTGAAGCTAGGGGAACTCTCCCTATCGTTTATAACTTTTTCCACAAGCTTGTGTTTTGTTATATCTCGTGCATATATGAAGTAAGTCCCATTTACGCGAGTAATTTAGCATGCTGCAATTTTTGCCATCTTAATTTTGTATGGAATCTGACTGGAGTGCACACACACAAACTGCCCAATAATTTAACCGTTATTAAAATTTCAGCTTTGATTAACGTTTGATGTTATAATATTATTTAAATTTGAAAAACACATAAACTTTGCAATCATGAAATTCAAATTCTTTTCCCTGAAAATTCACAACACAGCGTTGTTCGGAGTGGATGCCAAGTTCTGATTTCCACACCACAATGTCTTCGCCTCGAGCATTTTCAATTCCTTGTGAATAGGGCTGTAGATCCACTAGAGGTAATAATTGTTTAAGAGTAGACAAACTATCACTGGTAGGCTTTGATATAAACTAAACAAATTTGGCCACTGCAGAAATGTTAAAGACTGGATGTTGACAAACGGGTTTGGCTAGTGTGAACATAAGACGATCACATCAATAATTTTGCTTCTCTCCTACTCTAACTGTTACCTACTTAAATGGTCGATAATTTATCAATGGCAACAATTGTACAAAGAAGACATCACTTTTCATTTGTTCGCTGGGTTTTTACATTTCCAATGTGACAGTTTTCGCTAACCGCATAGGTTGATTATCCATGTCGCTATGTGTGTAATATGTAATAAAAAGAAAATGTATGATTACAGATTAAAAAGAGCCTGTTATTCTAAAGTATATTTTGGGATTGCTGTGAAAAAGTTATATCTCCCTAAGCTTTGTATTTATCACTCAATAAAAATATATTATAACCCTCCGTCGAAACAAAAAACGTCTCCTAACAAAAGTACATATTTTTCTGTTGAATGTTAATTTTGTCACATTGGAGAATTTAACAGTTAGCCAATGATTTGTAGTGACCAAAATAATTGGTCGGGGTCTTATGTATTCAATATCAATATTCTTAGCCTTTTCAAAATATATAATAATGATTAGATTCTAGGAAGACTGAAAAATGGAAATGAAAAATTATAATTTTACAAAATTCAAAGATTTATTTGACCTTCCCGGTTTTGCACTAGGTTTAGGGATAGTTATTTATTTTTTTATAGTTTCTTCATATTTTAACGCAATCAAACATTGCAATAATTTTTTTTATTTTTTGAAAATATGTTTCACATAGTTTTCCTTTCCATTGTACATACACATGTATATGACGATGTTTCCTTTGGAGATATGAAATAAAATGAATGAACCATTCCATCCATGTTATAATATAAACCAGATAACACATAAAATGTATATTCTTTCATGCCTACAAATAAACCGCAAGACTAATACATGTTTATTTTCTTAATACATATATACATTCTACCAATTATTGAAGATTTTGATTCAATAGGAACATTAGGCTGCATTCGCACTACAAAAATAGTGATCCTTTAGAGCTGTCCCTGAATAGACCAGGGCCAAATGGAGCTTTGCTTTTGAATATTGAATGGCAGAGTGGCATTTTTCAGGTAATTTTAAAATTTAATTTATATGATTAATTCAAATAAAATATATGTACAATATTAAATTTGAAAAATATGTAGTATATTTGCACCATTTTTACAGAGTGGCTGATACTCTCTGTATTGTCCTGGTGAAAGACAGCCGTTCCGGACTGAAACGTTGCTTGAAATGGCTTTAGTCATCTTAAGTGACCAGATCTGAACAGCCAGGTACTTCCTAAACTTCCTCTTTCCCCTCCCCACTTCCTTCAGTCTCACAACATAACCCTGATTGGGGACACCTTAATTCTACTGGCTTTGGGCAGTTGGCACTCTTGTGCGAAAATGTCAATATTAATTAACTTCTTATTGTGGACATTGCAAACTTTTTGTGAGGATTTACGATTTTTTAATAATAATTAAAAACACAATTTTACAGCAAAAGTATCTTTATTCAACTTTCAATATGGTAATTAAAAAAGATAAACATTTATCTCCTAATTATTGACATCTTATGAAATAGACATTTAGAATTTTGTGAACACTTAAATTTTTGCACGCTGATAATATTAATTTTGAAATAAAGTAGAACCCGTTTCACACTAAATGCGATTCGCTTTAAAACATCAAGTAGAACCGTTTTACACACCACAAAATTATGGCAATGAAAAAAAAAACAACAATTGACTCGATGATTGCTCATTACACATAAGTCTAGCCATCCTAATGCTGATTTTTGTTTATCTCTTCACATTATATAAACAAAATTACATTATGTACAACTTTCTAGGTTTTTAGGTCTAGCGGTCTACTAAAACTTTGTTAGTTTTTTTGTGAATTTGTATGGTCAGAAGAACTGTAGTTGATTACTATAGCGATCAAGCCATAGTTGATTAATATAAGTCTTCCTTATTACTGGCCGGTGGCACCTCACTTCAAACAGACAGAAGATTACAAAATATGAAGCGCTGAGAATGATGAAGCCCAAAACATTTTTTGATATATGCAAGGTTCAACTGAAACCATTCATAAATCTGTGCGGTTTTAATTTTTTTTAGTTTGAGTTAATTGGGAGACGGCATAGGAGGTGTGGTTTACTTTCAAATGTAAAAAAAACAGGAATTTCTGTGACTTTTCTAAACAAAATATGATATTTTTTTCCAATTATCAACATTTGTTTCTAAAATCTCCCATCTCAAAATTCCCTGTCTTCAGACCATTTTTTCCATATAAAAATCTAGAATTAAAACTGTATGGACATCAGTCTTTCAGGAAGGAGATAACGTTTTACAAATTTTCCGACACGAGTTGGAATTTAAATACTAATATTTTTTTACAGAAAAATAGTAAAAAAAACCAGAAGAAAAGTCACCACTGCCATGCCACTTTTTATATTTTTGTAGACTGAAAAGGCATAATCCACATTTACAAGACCAATTTATTTAAAATTTTAGGAATTTTGTAAACGCGGGATGCCCCTCTGTCTTTTTATCGTTGATATAATTTAATTCAGAAAGTAATTCCTAATTAAATAAAACCGCACGATTTGGACACTTTTACAGTTTACATTTGGAATGCATATAAATTCAGATGGACTTGGACTATATCACTCTCAGCGCCATATATTTATTGCTGTCCAGGCTGTGAGCCCATTCTGTCAGGGTCCTGACTGGGGTAGTGTAGCCCCATAGGGGGTGGCGGGGGTCTCCAAGCGCCCCAGCCAATGGGGGGCCCCGGAATGCCCGGAATGGGCACCACGGGCCCCGGCATGGGGATGTTGTGTACTGGATGGAGGTTGAAGAAGTCGTCAGATGCAACGGGTAGAGGTGGGCGCCTCATGTTGGCCCCCGGGGGGAGAGGTAAAGCTCCCGGCAGGCCCGGGACAGGTTCCAGAGACCTGGAGGCTTGTTCGGGTTTATCGCTTCCTTGACGGCCTGGAAAAATCATTTAAAAATGATGACATGAGCATTTTGAGCCAATTAATGTAATTTTAATGTTTAAAACCTTGAAAAATGGCTTCACAGCTACATATTGGCCCTATTGCAAATTATTTGATGATTAAAAATGTAGTATTGCCCAACAACATAGTATAGTTTAGACATGCATCACTCTAAGTGGAAATCAAAGGCACTGAGCTCCTGTTTACTAAACTGGCCAAACATTTTAATAAAGAATTCACTGTTAAGTAACTAACCATCATGCTGCTTTTCGCGGGGGTAGACAGAGAGGATGGATCGCTACAAACTCCTTACTGATTCATACATCTTCTCATACATACTCTTCTGTTATTCTGATTCTTGACATGATCCAACCCAAATATTTGATTCACTTGATCGTGCCACATCTTCCTCGAGTGTCCCCGGCTTCTTTTACCATTCACTTTTGCGTCATATATTCTCCTTACACTCCATTCTTTGTTCTTCCGCTCTAGATTGTGGGAATATGACCTGTCTAAAGTATATAACGTCAATGGTGTTGTCAGCAAAACCAACAATCGATGGTCATCTGCTGGGTGGACTGTAGCCATCTTTGGTTATATTGTTGTTACCTTGCGACCTGCCCCACTTGATGGTCAGCCTGCGACCATGGATGACCAGCTTGTTGAAAGTCTTCTCGGCAGCTAGTTCTGCGGCTGCCCTGGTGGTGTACTGGACAAAGGCACACTGGGTTCTGGGGACCAGCGTCATTGATCTGTGCACAGGAAAAAAACATTGCTTATTGATTCTGTACTTTTTACTTCATTTGCTAATGTGTTGTTTCAAGTATGTATACTTTTATTACAGTAATTATTTCATGCGGCCACACCGACGAATAAATTTGATCTCGACAAATTTGTCAATTTTTCCTTCATAAATTTAACTGCTCTTAATCCAAGAATACATCGTTAAACATTACCATCTGGTAACTATTGTTATTGCATTGTACTGAAGTGTAAAAATACAACCATAATTGCATTCAATAAACTATTTACCTAGTCCGTTCAACATCATTGAGGTTATGATAAAATGTCAGATGAGGAATGAACTTTACCTTACATAATTATATACATATTATTTTTATAGTAAACTGTAACTAAACACACATAATAAGATGATGTACTTCCTTAAAAGCACTAACATAATCAATAGTATATATTATTTAAAATATATCATCATCATTTTGGTAACAAAGATTGGTATGTTGTCAGATTGCCTTTGAATATACATATACTATTTCCGTCATATTAATAAAAGATTTTTGGTTTGTAGGTTTTAATTCTAATTTTATAAATTAAAAAAATGTATCTTTTAATGAGAAACCCAATTTGTTGTCAGATTATAATTGATCTGTTTGATCCCAACTCATATTACATATTTAAATCATTTCCAATTTATAATGGGTAAATGTTATAATGAAAAATACTAAATAGTCAAAAGATCAACTCACCGTATCTCTCCAAATTGATAGAAATGTGATCGCAGGGTTTCCTCCTGAATGCCGTCGGAAAGGTTGCCGATGTAGAGGGTGGAGATGGTCTTGTCCTCCGGGGGCGGCAGGGCCGGCATGGCAGCAGCGCGGCGCATCAGCTTCTCAGCCACCGGGTCGTTAACGCCGTAGTAGCTGATGAAATTTTTTTTTATATCAGAGGAGGTAGTTTTTTGGATGTTATGGAAATTTGGACTTTTAAAGTACAAAATATTATGCAAGTATAGCAGCTATTATCTATGCAGAAGTTATTTTTACTATTCACTTTTCATTGTCATACCCAAGATATTGTTCGGGAAGTCTTTTTAGGGTGAGGAAGCAGTGAATTTTGGTTTTAAAGAGAACCATATTGTAGTAGGTAGGTTTTTGATGCTTCATTCACACATCATCTTAATGTGTTATGCCGAGTCTTGACAAGACCCGGCTCTTTAGTTGTGCCATGTCTTCACATCAATTAAGCCAGCTTAGTTTGGTCAGTTGTTTGTTTGTTGGCGATCTGCAGTCATGCTCGGGAGTTTTAAACAAATAACGGATATTGTCGATAAAACTTTATCGATGTTTTTGTGCTAGGAGCCCTCGGGCATCTCAGATTTATTCTTTCATTCACTTGCAAATCATATATTTTGCTTATACTAATTTCTGTCAATAGGTGGCCGATAGTCCAGTGGGTAGGATGCTCAGCTAGCAGTCTGGCAGGTAGATTTCGATACTCACAGCGGGTACCAACTTACACCCTCTTCAGAATGGATTATGCTTAGTGAGAAGATCTATATGAAAAATCTTAGGTTTTATATATTCAACTGATAGAGATGTATGTGAATGATGCAAGCAGTGTGTGCCAAGACTTGTGAGTTCATCCTACCCCTAGCGTCTTTTAGTGATTCATTCACCTAAAGGGCATTTCACATTGCTTATTGTCTAAAGTAGTCTTTTTTAAAAACATGTGTATTGTTCGAGTTTCAAAACCAGTTTCTGACTTCACACTTAACGACAGGTCATTTCAAGAATTTGGACTCAAGGTGTTGCCTCTGAGTGAGATTGTCCCTCACACAGAGATCAGTGAAGGATGATAGTGGTAACCCTTTCAGTGCCTTACACAAAAAGACGAGCCCTGCTGAGAAATAGCGTGGTGGTGTGATAATTAATTTAGCAAGTCTCACCGATCCTTGATATTCTGATCGGCCAGCGGGTCGCCGGGATCGGTGGGCCTTTCGTGGCGGTAGGGGCACTCCTCACCGCGCCGACACTCCCCCTTGACCCAGAAGGAGCAGACGTGTGGCCGGTTTCGCTTGTAGTAGGGAGCTGTGCGCGCCAGCTTTAGCAGCAGCTCGCCGGCTGCCTGCGACTTGCCCGCGCCGCTCGCACTCTGCGATGGGTCCCACGACGACATCTGGAAAAGGGTTGTTATTAAATAGTGGTTAATTTTGCCATTCCCAAGATGGCAATTGATATTACATAGATTTTTAAATATATCTGTAGCTTACACAATACCGGCATAAAATTTTAGCTCTTTCTAAGAGATATATTTTTACAACTAATTCATTTACACTCGGTATATGCTCAAATCCAAGTAGTTAGCGCGCAACTCGAAATTCAAATCCTACAAAGATGCATGAGGATTTCACAAATTTGGGACTACTTAATTATATTTGGTTCAGAGATGTGGTCAGTGAAATGAAGATTGATTGATGTTCAATGTTTACACTGTAAACTATAAAGACATCCTGTTAGTGTCCTTTTTATATCAGTAAAGTGCTAATATGAAACCATAAACAAGCCTACTTTGTACAATTGAATGACTTGACAGCCAAGTGTAAAATGTCTGAAAAGGTCTATTCTCGAAAGGGACGCACCGCGACCGCGTTGATAAGTAACTTACATTACCTGTCCTCGTTGAATTTCTAATACCAATTACACATCTGATTTTTGAAAATTTATATCTGTTTCCGCTTCCATTATAACACTTCCGTTACATCTCTAATTTAAATATTACGGTAACGCTGGCGTGCATTTTGGAATCGAAAAGTAGTTGTCAAACTTGTATGGTTAATAAGATGCGTTTCACTATGATATGATACCTATATACTAACACTAAGTTGTTCAACATTCAAGTTAACCAGAACAACCAAACACTCCATTTCAATATGAATTTGAATAGATTTGACTTGGTTTCAAAAAGGTTTGCTCCCTGGATTAAAATCTATGTAGAATCAAACAATTATTACCTGATTATCCATATTCTGAATGTAGTATTCCTTATTAACATCACTTCGAGGCAATTCATCTTGTATTTTCAATGCGGCGTCTCGGACCTGGATGGGCAGGCCATATTCCAAGTCCAGAAGACAGGTCTGGCAGACGTTCTTCAGTCTGGAGCAGGTCTGACAAACTTCTGTCTTCTTAAACAAATTTTTATTCATCTTGTTACTTGAAAACATAAACCTTTTAAACCGGATTCTGTGGTGTAATGGGTTGGGAAAAATTAATTGGCCTGAGAAACATTCCAAGAAACTTCATATATTTTAAACAGTTTTTATAATCATCCCCTGGTTTAAAATTTTGGGGAAACTAAATTACCTCAAACCTTATTTGTATTTTTAAAAAATTTTCTTGCAAAACTGTGATACATTTTAACAAAGGGTAGAAAACTTCATTGAGGGCAGAACTTGTAAATACCTGGCCAAAAAGGTAATTAATATAATTGAATTGTAAAATAAACAAAGGGATTTGAATTTTTTAAAAAATTTAATTAAAATACTTAATGATAACCTTATTCTCTTTGGGGGCATTTGGTCCCGGACAAAAAAATAAAAGGAAATTCTGAAAAAAATTTTACGCAAAAGGGTGCATTAACAAGGGAAACCTGAAATTTTCCCCAAATTTAAACGGAAATACAAAAATT